>WBMZ01003038.1:0-32045 GCA_013400975.1 Atrichornis clamosus
GCTGGAACCGCAGCCCGCGGTCGCTGCTGAGCGCCACGGCCCGGCAGCCCCACGCCGCACGGGCGCTGCAGTACAGCAGGGGCTGCCGGGCGCCGCGGATTTCGGCCACTTGGCACTCGCCCGTCTGCTCGCCGCCCAGCAGGGCACCCTTGTGCCAGCGGCGCCCGCCGTCGTCGCTGTAGAAGACGAGGGAATGCGGGCGGGTGAAGCACGGCAGCCGCACGGCGCCGCACAGGCAGCCGTGCATGTAGTAGGTGTAGGCGGGCACCACCAGCCGCCCCGAGTCCAGCTGCACCCCGTGGCCCGGCCCCACGGCGAAGGTGGCCCACCGGGACAGGTCGGCGCCGATGGCTTCGTCCGTCACGTCCCGCAGCGCGGTCCAGCCGCGGCCGCCGTCGGCGCTGGTGGCGAAGCAGAGGCGTGCGGCGCTGCACCCGCTCCAGATCTGGCATCGCTCCGTCTTTCCCTGCTCCACGCAGATGCAGAAGAGGAAGACGGTGCCGCTCCTGGCGTCGTAGAGCGGACAGGGGTTCATGGTGCGGCGGCCGGGCAGCGCCAGCGCCGACAGCTCCTCCAGCGGGCCCCACTGCCGGCAAGGGGAAACGGGGCTCAGCCGCGGCGGGCGCCGGCGTGGCCGCACCGTGGAAACACCCGGCACTGCACCCACGTCCTGTGCCACAGACCGGCGCGGGTTTTACCTTGACGGAGCAGCCGTGCCGGCGGCCCCGCCGCAGCACCAGGTACTTGGCATCCTCGTCCCGGGCCGAGGAGCGCTTCTCGGCGAAGGCCAGGAAGGAATCGTCCGGGGGGACGTAGAGCAGAGCCGGGATGCGGTAGGTGACCCCACGTGCCTGCCGGAACAGCGTCTCCGGAGGGAAGATATGAGGGGATGCCGGTGGCAGTGGCAGTGGTGGGGAGCTCTCCCCGCCACTCCCCTGCTGCTGGAAGGGTGGAAAAGTCAGATGCAAAGGGTTAAATCCTGGCAAAAGAAGGGGGTGGTCCTCATGTCCCCGTGTACGGGGGGAGAGGGATGAAGGCTCACCTTGAGGCAGGTGGTGGCCTGGGACATGGTGGCCTCCCCGAGGTTCCTGCTGACCCCTGAGCAGGGTGGGAGAGCGGGGTGAGAGCAGAGCCCCTCGGTGGGGTCACACCCCCTTTCCTGCCTGTCTGTGCTGTTCCCGTGTCTCTCTGCTCCCCTGTGCTGCACAGGCTCCCCTGCTTGCCCCCGGTGCCCACCCGCCAGGCTGTTCCCGAGGGCTCTGCAGCCCCTGCACCCCACCAGGACCCACAGGCCGCCACCCCTTAAACTCCTCCAGTTCCTCAGCCCAGAGTCCCTGTGCCCATGCATCCCTCCATTCCCCATGCACCCCCTCCCGCCTGGATCCCACCGCGTACCCCCCACGTCCCTAGGCTCCCCCATGGCAGAAACCCCCTACACACAGCATGCACAGACCCCCGCAGTGAGAGACACCTCTCCGGCATCCCCCTGCCCCTCACACGCCCTGACCCCGCTTCACCCCTGCAGGCACTGAGCGCCCCATCCACCTTCAGTACACAGATCGTCCGTGTACCCCCCGACACCCCCAAAGCCCGACTCCCCCACACCCCACATGCACCGAGTCCCCCGTGACCTCCCCAGTCCCGGACCCCTGTGTCCATCCCCCTGCACGCCCCAAAGCCCGACTCCCCTACACCCCACACGCACCGATCCCGCCGTGACCCCCCCGGCTCAGCCCTCCCACACCCCCCACACCCAGCAAGCACCGACCCCCGCATCCCCGCATTGCCCCATCCCCGCACCCCTGCAGACCCCGCTGCTGCCGCCGCCGCCGCGCCGGGGCCGCGCCGCTCCGCCTCTTCCTGCAGCTCCGGAGCGGGGAGGGAACCGGATCAGGCGGGCGGCGGGGCCGAGGGAGCGGGCGAGGATCCAGGTGTCGGGATAGCAGAGCCTGGCGCTGCTGCCGGAGAGCAGCAGGGACGATACCTGTGCAGGTGTGAGCAGGTGATGCTCCTACGGAGGAGGTGGAAAGACGGGATATCAGGAGGAGATTGACTGGTGGAGCCGCTCCCGAGGGGCCCCGACCCTCCCCCGACAGGCAGGAGCGGAGCCAAGAAAGGGGCGCAGGCAGGACTCTGCTTGGGGTGCCAGGAGAATCCCCTGCCGGCCCCCCTGGCCTTCCCAGGTGTTCCTGTGGAACAGAGGTGGAGAGGGAGGGCCAGGAAAACGCTGAAGGACTGTCAGGAGTTCCCTGGGGTGGGTCAGCCCGCTCCAACCAGCTCTACAAGCTAAAAAGGGGAGTCACCTTCGTCCACTCCCTTCTGTGGGGAATGGAGGCCTCGATAAGCTGACCAGACCCATCCCACAGGGAAGTCTGCTCCATCCACTTCCTTAATGGGAAACTCCCTGATCTGTCCAGCCCTGTGACTATTACCTGCTGTTGGTTGTCCAGGTTGGCGGGGATGAGATGAAGGAATAAGACCCGGGTCAATCCAGAGGGACTTCAGGGCACAGGGGCAGTTGGACAAAGGAGCAGGTGCACAGGTCCTGTCCTCAATTCCTTCAGTACCAGGGGGGAATACTGAAAGGAACAGGAAAACTACCGATTAACACATGGCCTAGAGGCTGGTGCCATCAGTGGGATTTTGGGAGTTTTGACCACGGTGTAGTTTACACAGGAGTGAGTCCTGAGGGGCAAAGGAGTCCAGGAAGGCTGGACGTGCTTGAAGAAGGAAATCCTAAAGCTCCAGGAACAAGCTATGTCCATGGGCTGTAGGACAAGCCAGTGGGAAAAAAACCTGTCCTGGTTAAACAGGGAACTTAGGCTGGAACTCAGGGGTTAAAGAGAGGGTGAGGTTATGTATCCCCCCTGGAATGAGGGGCAGGAAACTTGGAGGGACCACAGGGATGGTGTGAGGTTATGTAGGGACAAAATGAGGAGGGCCAAAGGCAAACTGAAACTTAATTTGGCCACTGAGGTTATAGACAACAAAAAAGGTGTCTCTAAATCCATTGGGAGCAAAAGGAGGGCTCAGGAGCACCTCCATCCTTTGCTGGATGCAGAGGGCAGCACAGTGCTTTCCGGGGGGAAAGGCTGAGGTACGTAATGCCTTCCGTAATACCAAACCCCCAGGAGTCCCGTGGTGGGAAGTCAGTGGTGAGGAGAGGAGTGAAGCCCCGCAAATCCTGGAGGAAATGGTCACCCACAGGTCCCGGGGCTTGCACGGGTGCACCGTTCACTGGAGGAAGAGCTGGCACCTGGATGTGGCACCTGGGGACGTGGTTGGGGTGACACAAATTGTGGTGTGGGGGAACGGCAGGACTCTGCCAACCCTGAGAATGCTGGGATTCTCTCCCTGGCTGTGAAACACCCCAGAGATGCTCCAGGACACGTCTGATGTCTGTTCTTCCCTTTTATTGAAAAAACAACCCCCAAAAAATCTTTTAAAAAATGCCGGTTTACAGAAGGGACGCGCGGGACAGGAGATGCCACAAGGGAACCGTGGGATGGACAGACAGACAGACAGACAGACAGAGCTTGGAAAACCTCTTTGACACTTTTTGAGAAGCTTCGTGGCTGAGCACACAAAAGTAGCATATTTGATTCCCCCCCCCAACACATAAAAGGTTTTTATATAAAACAATCCTCTACCCCCAATCAGATAAATACAAAAATAAAGAACACTTGTTTGCGAGGGGACGGTTGTTTCACAGAAGGGTTTTGTCCTGAATTCCTAACACAGAACAGAAAGGTGGGATTGGTAAAAACCCCCGGACATGGAGCCATGTGATAAAGCACTGCCAGGTAAAGCAGAGGAAGCCGGGGCAGCCTTGGGGATGTGTTTCCCCTCCTGGGGGTCCCCAAAATCCAACTTTGGGGTCTGCCTCAGAGCCAGGCACACAGACCAAACTTAGCCATGAACTCCAACAAATCTTGGGTTCAAGATTGAAATTCCCGCTTATCCAGAATGGAATAGGACTTCAGGACAAAAACAGAGGCCATGATTCACTTTCTTTGCCATTTGACTTTATTGGTGTGAATTCAGCACACTCCCGGGAGGCGGGGGGTCCGGAATCACTTGGTTTTCCTCTCCAGGGCCAGACTGTCGTGCAGCTTGGACACCTCTGGCTCGTAGGCCTCCATGACTAAGGTGCCGTTGTTATCGAAGAACCTGGCGATGGATTTGGTGAACTCGGCCTCCCTCTGCTGCTTGGTTTTGCCGCTGATGAACGTCAGCTTCAGGGTGTACTTGTCATCGAACCTGCGGGAAGGGCACAGGGACCTCAGAGCAGGACCCCAGCTGGGAGAGAAATCCTCCTCTCATTTAAGGGGAAAACCCTCCCCGGGCTGGAGGTCCCCACCTGGGCACTCACAGCTACAATAATTTACACAACGAAAGGCTTTTATGCTCTGGATTAAACAGAAGCAAAACGTGAACATTTGCGGCAGAAACCCACGTGGGGCCGCTCCCATTCCTAGACCGGGACATGGATTTTGATGGAGCAGAAGGGATCGGTAGGTTTGAAAGGAAAAGGAGATGTTGAGGGTAATCCCCTGAAGAGGGAAGATGGGAATGGTGCCCTCTGGCTTATCCCGGGCTGCCGGAGCAGACGGTACCGTTTGAGGCTGGAGGAGAGCTGCCAGACGTCGTCGGGATCCATCCCGGCCGGGTCCTTCCTGTGAGCCACCAGGAAAATACTCTTCTCTTTGTATGAGGTATAAATGGTCAGGATTCCCATCATCACAAAATACGTGCAGAGGAAGTTAAGGAAATGGAGAAGTTGCAAGGAGAAGTAGAAATGAGGCAGAGAAGTCGCTGGGATCCCCTCAGGCACCGTTGTTTGACCGCCTCTCGTGACATTCTAATTCCAAACAGGATGCTTGGCTGATGCCTCATTAGCACGAGAAATTAAGTCATAAAGTTTAACTTTAATAATAATGATTTATTATTCACTCCCTGGAAGTGCCCAAGGCCAGGCTGGATGGGACTTGGAGCAACCTGGGACAGCGGGAGGTGTCCCTGCCCAAGGCAGGGGTGGCACTGGATGAACTTTAAGGTCCCTTCCTACCCAAACCAGTCTGGGATTCTCTAACATTTGTTGGGATATAGTGGGAAAACTTGAGACTGAACAAGCCACAGAAGGAGTTGCTGGGCATTCCTCCTAAGCACAGACCAAGCAATTCATCTTTCTCATTTTTGGAATTAAATAATTTCAAGTGCTGCAAGACAAATCACCCTTTTGTTCTGAAAGCCACCCAAAGCAGCTTGGAACAACAAAATTCCTTAGAATCCCAGAACTGTTTAGATTGGAAAAAGCCTCCAGGACCACTGAGTCCAACCATTCCCCCAGCACTGCCCAAGCCCCTCTGCAGAGAGGTGCTGGCAAGAATTCCCTCTGTTCCTTTCCCCTCTGACTATCTGACCTCTGGTATTAGGGAAAAGCAGACGTGTCTGTAACCAGACTATGGATAGAAAAAAAAAATAAGGATCTGCCCTCAGATCACCCAAATTTAGGGGCATTACACCCAGACAGGCAGGAATTTTCCTATCACATGGAAACTGTCTGATTATCAGCTGATCTTCACACCACAGGAAGTGCAGTTCCCACAGGCCTGAAAATGGGGATACCCAGAAGAGTTTTCTTCACGTGGGCAATCAAACCGAGACAAGATCTGTAAAGGATATGAGACCACACAGAAGGCAAGAACGGGTTTGGATTCAGGAAAAGGGTGCAGGTAATCCCAAATCAAAGCGACAATGGCGAAGAGACAGGAGATTGTGCAGATGATGAGGCGGCCGTCAATCAAACGGAAATTTTCCACGTATTTGTACTTTTCCAGGAGGACCTGTGGGAGGAACGAGCAGCTGAGTCTATCGTGTGCTTTTCATGAATTTAGCACACCGTTTCTGGGAGGGCTTTGGAGGAAGCAATCCCGGTGGCACAGGTGAACCGAGCGGGGAGTTTATGTGGAATTAATGTCAGGCATCCTGATAACTGACCCTGATTAAGCACAAACACACAGGACTCACAAGGGATGCTACAGACCCAGAGGGATACGGGCACAATCAACCCCGAAAAAGTAGAAAAGAAAATCAGAGAGTTTCCCAAGAGGGAGAAATCAGCAGAGTGTACCTTTTTGGCAGAGTCATCCAAGGAGTTTTTCACAGCTGAACCGTCCCACTTGTCAATTTTTACCGGCTTGTCATCAATCTTCCACTGCAAGGGAAACCAAAGGGAGTGAGGGGAATTTCATCCCAGCGCGCTTGTTCCTGTCGGGAGCACACAGACAGGAGGCAAAGCAGAAAGCAGCTGCCTGTTTGGGAAAAGCTGGCTGGAGACAGAGGGAATCTGGGCCCAAAAGCCACCCCAGCGCCACTGTGCCCGTTCCCTGGGCAGGTTTCAGCTTATACATCTTGTCACAAGTGGCTTTTTACCCCAGGTTTACTCTGATTTTGCTTCTGCATTTGCTGCTCCCACTGCCGTCCCCAGGAAGTGACATGGGGCTGAATTCCTGCCTCTGGATGTATTCCTGCTTTCCAGCCACACTGCTACACACGGATTCTTGGGGGATAGAGAAAACTTTCAAGAACTCCCAGCTATCCATGAACAAGGGGAGCATTAAAAGGCACAAACAAGAAACTTCGGTCAAAACCATCCTCCAGAACGAAACCAAAGGACTCTGTCACTCTTCCAGATCCAAATTTTCCACAGAAATGGGTCCCTCCCCAATAACAATTCCCAGATACAAGGGCTCAGTTTTTCCAAGGGGCTCACCTTCCCCTGAACTGCATTATTTTTCAGTGGTGCATCAGTCTGAGCCCTGAGTATCTTAAGTCATCCCTTATTTCAAACAGTTGAGTTACGGGAGTTGGAATTTTAGCTGCAATCCTCAGTAATTTAGGAAAGCAATCCTCAGTTTCACTTGTGTTATTTTCCTGCTCTGGAAGCTCCCAAGCTGGATTGATTTACTGCCAGTCCAAAGAGCTCCTTCCCCTTCTCTGGAAGGAACAAAATCACTTTAAAATATGATGTAAAACTCGATCTGCTTCCCCTCCAGCTGCACAGGGAAAAGCCCAATTATCCCCCTGGTATGGAATTACGAGGCACACAGTGAATGTCACTGCGTGTGTCCACGAGGTTTATGAGGCACAAAAGCAACGGCCAGAAGGATCTAAAAATCATGAAGAACTGGGTCAGAGCTCTCACATCAGTCTATGGTACAAAATATTTTAGGTGGCTGCTTTTTGAAGCGTTTTCTTCCAGGGTTAAATAGCACACGTGGTAATTGGAAGCTAACCCCTTTGCTGTGAAAGAATAGGGTAGAATTCTTTCAACTATTTATTTTTCCTTATAAAAGCATCTACCAGAGTTGGAGGGTGATGACCAGGGCTGAGGGCGGGCTGCTCAGGGATGAGGATGCTCAGGGGTGAGCGGGAATGCCCAGGGATGAGGATGCTCAGGAATGAGGATGCTCAGGAATGAGGGGGTATGCCAAGGGGTGAAGGATGGATGCCGAGGGCTGAGGGGAGGATGCCCAGGGCTGAGGGAGGATGCCAAGGGGTGAAGGATGGATGCTCAGGGCTGAAGTGGGGGTGCCCAAGGATAGCGGAGGGATGCCCAGGAGTGAAGGATGGATGGCCGGGGCTGGCGGAGGAATGCCCGGGGCTGGCGGGGGGCTATCCGGGGACCCGGCCGGAGCAGGGGACGCTCGGGGCGGGCTCAGGAGCCCCGCGCTCGGTACCTTGTCCAGGAGCCCGTTCCGGCCGCTTTTGGCCGCCATCTTCTCACCGCCTCCGCCCCCGCCCCGCCCGCGCCACCTGGGCGCTTCTGATTGGTAGCCCGGGAGGAAGTCCCGCCCCCTCGCGCCGCGCGGCACGCTGGGAAATGTAGTCCGCACCGCCCGCCATTCCTACGGCATGGGGAGGGTGTTCCTGTTATGGAATCACAGGATTGGGGTTGGGAGCGACCTTAAAACCCATCTAGTCCCACCCCTTGCCAATATACCAGATTGCTCCAAGCCCCATCCAACCTGAAAGGGCTGTCCAGCCCTGGCACAGGTTGCCCAGTGCAGTGCTGAGTTCCTATTCCTAGAGGGAATTAAAACTGTGTGGATGTGGCACTTGGCAACATGGGATAACGGTGGCCTTGGCAGTGCTAGGGGAACTCGATGACCTTGGAGGTCTTTTCCAGCCCTAACTATTCCATGGTTCCATGATCTCCAACAGGACACAGCAGCCCTGTTGTGGTCAGGCCATGTGAGGAGGATGCTGCTTATTCCTCCTTAATTAGACCCTTCACGGAAAGCTCAGCCCCCCTGCCATGCCAAGGAACACACTGTTTTCCACACTGGAGATGAGATGCTAAGCTAGATGGCCATTTGGACTGATCCAATTTAGCTGCTTTGGGGTAGGATATCAGTTCTATGTTAAAAGAATAAACAACAGCCCCTGTCCAGTCTGCCAGTGGATGTATCTGCCTGCAGTGACAGCAAATGATGGTTTTTCACCGGTCTTTGCTCAAGCCTGTTATTAATGAGCCTCTTTGTACCTTTGTTTTCCTTGGTGGGAACTGGGTCTGGCTTGTTGCCCTGGCTCTGCCGAGACATTCCCAGAGGAGACCGCACATTGTCCTCAGTGTTTGTGGGAGCAGAGGGAGTGGGAGAGGTTCAGGCACAAGTCCTTGAGCAGCCTCCGGCAGCATTCCTGGCCACATGGCGGTGCCAACGGAGCTGGAAGTGGAGACGGGACAGCTCCAGCACGTCCTGCTGCAGCTGCCAAGGATCCAGACAGGCTGGGTGAGCAGCACCAGCCTCTCCCTGCCCACACGGAAACCATGGGCACGTCCCAGTGGGAGAGGGCTAGCTCTGCCAGGGTGCCACAGTGGCACCGCTGGGTCCACAGCTGGATTAACCCCTGCCCAAACCCAGCTGTTGGGAGAGCAGCCCTGGAGTAAAATGGATTCGCCCTGAGATGCAGCAGGACTCAGGTCTCTGAGCACTGGCCATGTTTTATCTCCATCCCCGCCTGATGGGATCCATCAGGAGCTGCCAGTGCAAGCAGGGCCTGGTTATTCCCAGTGCTCTTTTTCCTGCACGGGCTGGGGAAGACAGGCAAGAAATGAAGGCAGCTTTTGCTGCTGTCAGTGTAACCCAGCACTGCCTTCCCTCTCAAGCTGCTCAGGACTGCTGGCGCCTTTGCTTTTGGGGCTCCTGTGTTTCGGGTGGGTTCCAGGATAGAGCTGGATCCCAGCAGGCCGTGCCATGGTGACGTGCCCTGTGGGACAGAGCTGGATGGCAGAGCCGTGGGAGGGAAGATCAAACATGACATCCAAGGAGCCATCCCACCGCTCTGCTCATAACCAGAAGAGTGAAGCCAGCGCCAGGGCATACCTGGGCAGGTATGGAGGCAGAAGGAGGAATTCCAGGAGGTGTTTGAGATCCCCCCTGCAGCCATTAGCGAGGAGATGGCCAAGCCATTTTCCCCCTCCTGAGGCAGGAAAATCCAGTGCAGGGACAAGACTGATCTCAGGTTTTCAGGCAGCAACTTTCAGCTTGGAAGCATTGAAAGAACCACAACACTGCAAGGACAGCACATGAAAACCATGGCTGCTCACTGCTGGGCTCTGCAGCTCCTGGAAAATAAGGTGTGTGCTCATCCATCCCCGCCCAAATCTGTCCTGGAACCAGAGGGGTTGCACAGGCGATGGGGAGGATGCTCACTGCCCACCGCCTGCTTCCCTAAGTGGAGAAGATATCTTTATACTCACCTTCACCTTTTTTCACTGCAAAAACCCCAAAAGGGCTGTCCAGCTCTGGCACAGCTGCCCAGGCCAGCGGTGGTGTCCCCATCCCTGGAGGGATTTAAAAGCCGTGCGGATGTGGCACTTGGGGAGCTGGGTCAGTGGTGGCCGTGGCAGTGCTGGGGGCATGGCTGGACTCAATGACCTTAGAGGGCTTTTCCAACCCAAATGATTCTGTGATTACAGTTACTCCACAACCTCCTTCAGCCAGAGGCAAGTGTCAGCTCTCTGGGACAAGCAGCAGTAGGATCCTGCTTGTTTCCGAGCACAGCAAGAAACGGGGAGTTTCACTGTCAGAACCTGGTTTTATTCTGTTTGAACCTCGGCCTTCGCCCTGCAGTTCAAGTCCTGGTTGCTGTTAAAACGTACACTGTTATTTGTACATATTTGTTGGCCTATTTCTGGTTTGTGACAATAGTTTCACAAGCAGGATTTACTCTGTTTCAAACAACAGAAGCCACAACATGACAGACGCCTGCATGTCATTCCACTCACACACTTCACACATGCAAAGGTCCTTGGGTGCCTTCCACCGCTTTTTAACACATTCGGGCGAAGCCCCGGGGGCTCAGGCCGGACCCAGGAGGGCCGGGGGAGTCTGCAGCCGGCCGGGACAGTCTGCAGCCAGCCGGTGCTCTGCTGGCGAGCGGAGAACACGAAAGCACAACCACTTAAAGCGTTGCCGGAGAAAAAGTGTAGCGACATCTAGATTGGCTTGGAACAGTTTGACAGCGAATCCCAAGGGCCGCAGGCGCACAGCCCCGCTCCGTGACCGGCCGAAGGTGTTCCCGTTTGCATAGTGAGGAGCGAACTCGGGAGCGGGGGTGTCCTGGTGTTTGACAGACACGGGCAGGGGACAGGGCGTGTGCGGCACGCGGGGATCATCCCGGCCTCCGTGCTGTGCTTCCAGCCAGGGGACATCCCGTGGGTGTCCGTCACGGACCGGCGGTTGTTTTCGCCTCTTGTCCCCCACTGGGCCAGAGGGTCCAGGTTCTCCTGAAATGCTTCCCTTCACGCGTGGGACGAGCTCTTTGCCCACCTTCCGCTGGACAAGAGGGAGCCGGGACAGGGCTGTGGGAGGGCCCAGGCGGAGCCCTGCCCTCGGAGCATTGCTAAAGGCTTGTTTTCTACAATCAGTGAGAGTCTTTAAGGCTTCGATCTCCCCCTCTGCTTTCACTGAGAAAATACAAAGAAGCGCTTGTTCAAGCTACACTTTGTGACTACTGTGCACTGCATGTACAATAGCATTGGAAGAGAAATACTGACAATATGGAACAACATCATACAATCACCTGGCATGATCCCTTTTGGCACTTTTCCTTCATTTATCTCATCTCGCTGACTCCAAATACGGACCTTTCCGTACGGCTTTTCCCGGGCAGAGAGCTCCAGGGGGTCAGAAAGCAACTTTCTGGGAGTCGGTGGCATCTTTGGCAGACACACTCCTTCTGTCACGGAACCGACCCAGCCCCTCCAGATGAGACAGCTTCACATTTTGGGAGGACACTCCCACGCCTGTGCTGTCCCACAGCCGGCAAGGAATGCCTTCAACCCGGAGGGAAGGTGGCTGAGGGTTACAAAGGACTTTCAGAGAAGTGCGAATAAATACTTGGTTTTATCTCGTGCTGCAGCCACCATTCAGCAGGAGGTATTTTCCTTCTCAGCTGGCATGATTTCTGGCAAAGGTAGCGTCATTCCTGACCTTTACATGGGAGAGGCTGGGAATTCCTGCTCTTTTGAGTGTAATTATTTACAATTTTTGTTGTTTTGTGCAAGCTTAGACGGACTTCGGGAGTGTTAAATTAATAAAACATTCATCCTGGCTTTGCATCGCCGCAACCCTTCCACGACATGATTGTGATTCCACATCCAAAGGTCTCCTTGAATTTGGATGCCACGGCCTGTGCGTGATGCCTGGGGAGTCAGGATCTCTGTTTTGGGGCACGAGGGGTCCCATGAAGCTTTTCTGGCTGGGGACAAGCTCCAACCCAGGCATTGCATCCCGCTCTTCTGCCCAGCTTGGATTTGGAATCAGGAAATGAACGCACAAACCCCTAAATAGTGATAAAATCTTTACAAAAAAAGGTATTTAAGACACTGGCCTGGTGCACTGGGCTGTGAAATCTGTTTTAAGAGGGGAAAGAAAAGATACATTCAGCGTGTAAATCTGGTTTCTCGTGGTGTAGGCAGCCTAGGCCTGGCTGAACCCCCACAAATGCCACAAGAAGAGAACTGTTTCGGGGAGTCTGTTTGGGGCTCCAGGGATTAACTGCAGAGAAAGGGGCCTGTAAAAATAATTCTAAATCTAAATGCACTTGGGAAGTGCATACTTTAGCTCAAAATGTTGGGAAAAATGGCACGGATTTCGAGTTAAAGCTGTGAGTTTCCCTCCTGAGCTCCAAGGGTGGACCCAGGCCATCACTACTTCTCTCTGCTCTGTTCTCCTAGGTCCAGTCAAGGTTCTAATTCCTTAATTTCCTTCCAATTCACAGCTGGAAAGAGGAGCAGGATTTGGTTTGGGTCAAAAGCGCCTGCTCCAAGCAGCACCTGCCGAGGCTGCGGCGCAGGAGAGGGCCCGGAATGCCGGGAAGGCAGAGCAGGCCAGGTCTCACCAGCCCCAGGTGCAACTTTAACCATCCAGTAGTTTGTGTGGCAAGGAGATACAGAGATATATATTATGGAATCATTGCTATAAGATTTCTCAAAACAAAAGTGTCGATCTGTCGAAATATAGTATTTAAAATATATAAATTTTACCCAATAAAATATAAGATTTCTTTTTTTTCTTTTTTTTTTCTGGGTTTTTTTTTTAAATCCAGTTCAATTAGGAAAAAAAAAAAAACAAACCTGCCAGGGTCCTTGGACCGAAAAAGAAGACAAGTTCCTGTTTTCTTTTTGACCGTTTAAGACGGAGGGAGAAAATGCAACCATTTTCAGATAGAGGAAATTGGGCAGTGCTGATGTCTTAGATCAGATCCGTGGGTTTACGCGCACTGGCTGTCCTCCCTTCACGCCATCCATGGGGAAGTTTGCCCCAGCACTGTGCTCATCCCAAAAACACCCCTGACACCAGGCACACAGGGGGCAGGAGAGGTAACGCCGCAGCCCCGTCCTGGGTGAAAATCCCTGCGGGTTCCCAGGCTCCCAGTGAATACTCTGCAAGGCAGCTGCCAAGGACCGAGCTGGAAGGGTGCTTTTTGAGCTCCCTCACTGGAAATAATCCAAGAAATTAACCCGTGGAAGAGAGTTAGAAACACTCAGAGGGTGGGCTGCCACATCTGGGCAGAGAACACACGCTCCACCCAAGCCCAGGCTCTGAGCCAGCTCTGTTCATGGCTGGAAGTGGAAGTTTTTAGTGCATCGCTCACCTGAGCTGTCTCAGTGGTTTGAAGCTGAATCCAGGAAGATGGAGCAGGGGTGGGGCAGCCCTCCGGGGAGGCTGGCACATCCCACTGTGTGCCCGGAGAGCACAGCAGTGCGCCGGATCCCCTGGGATGCCTCCTCTGGGACAGGGAAGGACACGCCTTAGGTGTGCTGAGAGAGCTCTCTACTGAGCAAGATCCTGAGGGGATCAGCCAGGAAGACGTCCTTCCTGAAATTCCCTGGCCCACGTTTCCCTTTCTTCAGTGTTAGAGGGAAGAACAGGAAACCCTCTGGGTTTGGAAGAGACAGGGACTGGGAGAAAAGCTCCCTGGCTCCCAGGGCACAGCGCGAGGCTCCAGCTGCTCCACCCGAGCTCTCTGCCCTGTCACTAACATGAAGTCCCTATCAGGCTTTTCAGTAAAATCCTTACTTTAGGGCTTTTTTGCACTGCTTTTGGCTTTCTGCTTCAAGAAGGTGACGAATGATCTGTACTGCTGGCGCAGACAGTGAGATACATTCATTTGGAAGTACTACAGGAGGCTCCGTTTGGGACTTCCCAGGAGAAATACGGAGCACGTGTAAGAGCCTGACTCCACAACCAGCTGCAGCCTGAGGGAGAAAATGGGGCAGGCAGAGACGAGGAGACTCCCAGACAATTTCCATGCGCCGAGCTCGGATTTCTCTTGGCAAGGGATGGTCCCTTGTACACCACATTCACAACCCTCCTAGCTGGGGATCCCACATGTCCCTGACTGTGGGTGGGGGCCTTGCAGTGTATTCACAGGGGTGACAAACAACTCCTTCAGACCAACGGACCAGAAAGGCCAGAGGATTTTTTTTCTCATTCTCTCTTTTTTTTTTAAATCTGGAAGGACTCTGGCTTCTCTCTGAACTGGACCTACAAATGTCTTACCCCCGAAACGAAAAAGCAATTGCGTGGGTGGAAGTAGGGCAAAAAATAGTTTTCCTATAAGACAATCTGATAAACCTCATCATCCTCTAGAAAGGCAACATCGTCCAGCAGTGCTACTTGGCACCCAGAGTGCTCTTGGAGCGCAGCAGATACCGATCCACGCGCACTTTCCGCCTGTCCACTGTCCTGTTCTCGCTGTCGAAAATCTGCTGCAGGTGCAGGGCCAGCCTCCTGTCCTCCTCCTCTTGCTGGAGCTTCTGCTCCACGTCCCGAACCTCCGGAGGCAGCCCCACCTCCCCTGCCGCGTGCCTCAGTCTTTTGACGGAGCCGTTGTGCTCCAAGTGCTTCGTTTTGCAGCGCCTCTTGCGGCCCCGCCGCAGCAGCGGGGGCTGCTCCCCGATGATGTTCTCCACGGAGTTGCAGGTGCTGTTCTGGACGTTGATCAGCTCGCTGTTGTTCAGGTATTTCAGCTGCTTTTTCCCCGGCGCCTTGACGGGGACTCCCAGCGTGCTGTTGTCAGGCAGCGATGCGCTGACGCCCATGAGTCTTCTGCTCAGCATTTTTGGGCCAAGACTAAGACAGGATTTGTCCATGAATGTGTTCACTTTTAGGTCAGGGGCTTCAGACACTCGCGTGTTTAGGGAGGTTACGTTTGGTCTCACATCTGGTTTGGCAGCACTGTCATCTGTGGTTAAGGCCTGTGAACCTCTGCTCTTCTCATTCCCTCTTCCCAGCTTTGTTTCACTGATGGAAGGGAAGAAATCCAGCTCGGGGCGAGGCTCTCCTGTTGTGTCAGGTGGAAGGTGATCATCCTGCACTTGTTGCTGCTCTTTAGTGCAACTGCTGGAGTTGGTGATATCAGGAACCACGATGTCTTCCCCGGGCTCCGAAGCCAAGGACGTAAGGGTCGCTTTAGAGAGAGTCTTTTTGATCTGACGCTCCTGAAATATCTGCTCCCATTTTTTCAGTATTCTAGGGCTGGCCTCGTAGGTGGTCGGCTTCTGCAGGCTGCGGTTGAGGTTTCTGGGGGTGGATTTGATGATGAGAGGGCTCAGGACTCTGCCGTCGGGGAGCCTCTTCGGGGGCGTGCACGGGGAGCAGACGATAGGCTTGAAGTGGTTGAGCTCCTCGGAGATGCTGTCGTTGCTCTCGGGGCTGATGGAGCGCTCGGGCCGGTGCAGGGCCGACAGGGACGACACGGCGCTGAGCAGCAGGCGCTTCTCGGCCGACAGCTCCGGGGCCGACAGGCAGCGGTGGTTCTGCGTGGACGACAGCACCCCCAGCAGCGGCGGGCACGCGCCCGGCACGGGCAGCACCTGCAAGGCAAGGCAGCACAGCTGGGAGAGCCGCTCGGAGGAGCACGCGGGCAAGGGGAGAACAGGAGAACGGGAGGCGGCCCCGCTCAGCTCCCCGTGGCACCTCTGCCGGGCACAGCACCCTTCACGGCTGATGTGGGACGTGAGCAGAGACCCCGGAGCCCAGCACGATCTGGGTGTCAAATTTATTTCAGTCTAAGAGGTGTTCCTGCCACGAGTGACAACAACGCTGATGGCAAAAGCCCACAGTGGTTTGGGTTGGGAGGGACCTTAAAGCCTATCTCATTCCACCCTCTGCCATGGGCAGGGACACCTTCCACTAGACCAGATTCCTACAAGCCCTGTCCAACCTGGCCTTGAAATGTGTCTTCTCTTTCCCTGGATAAATCAGCCCATTTAGTGGTGTTAGGCTGATGGTTGGACTAGGTGACCTTAGGGGTCTTTTCCAACCTGGCTGATTCTGTGGTTCTGTGAAGACAAGGAGAAGCCAAGAAGTGCTGCACCACCCTGGCTGAAGGAAGCCACGCTCCTCAAGGGAAATCATCTCCAAATGGTTTTTTGCTCCCTACCAAACTGTGGGAGAGAAAGAACAAAGACTTGGCCCAGGTGTAAGAGGCTCCTGGAAATGGCACTAGGGGTGATTATGATGGTGTAGCACTGATGGTTGGGCTCGATGGCCTTGAAGGTCTCTTCCAACCTGGATGATTCTGTGATTAAAAGCAACATTTCTTGTCATCTCTAAAACAGTTCCTTAATCCTGCTACACTTGGGCAGAATCCAGGCACAAATAAATGAGAGATAAAAGCTGCACACGCACACAACTGCAAATGGTCTTATTCTTAGCACTGAGATGAAATATTTTTATCCAGCAGCTAGTTCGGACAATGACAGCCTTTCCCTGCTTAGCCCAGAAGAAAGTTGTTTCTGTTCACTTATTTTGAGGTCACAGTAAGTTTTTTGGAATACCCTTGTAGTGCAACTCTAATTGGTCAGGTCCACGAGCCATCCACTTAAAAAACAGAAAGTCCTGGGAGGGAAGGTGAGTTATGGATCCTGGCTTTGGGCTCAGGCCAGCTCCTATCAGCTCAGATGGCAGATGGCACAGGTTTTTGTTCCTTATGGGATCTCTGGAACTGAACCCTCTCCTTCAGGGATGAAACCGAGCCCAGGAAGGACGGGTGTCAGCAGGAGGAGGTGGAACATCCTAGCAAGAGTAGCTGGATGGCTGCCCCATCCCTGGAAGTGTCCAAGGCTAGGCTGGATGGAGCTTGGAGCAACCTGGTCTAGTGGAAGGTGTCCCTGCCCAGGGCAGAAGGCTGGATGAGCTTTACAGTCCCTTCCATGCCAAAGAATGTACCCTGATATCAGGAAAGCAATGAGTTTTGCTCTGTTTAAACAGCTATGGAGAGAAAGGGAAAGGAAGAGATTATTTTCCTAAACTTCAAGATTTTTTCATTAATTGGCTGGGGATTCAGCCTTGAAACAAAACAAAAGCCTGATGAGAATCCTTCCAACTTCTAATTAGCCTCCAGTGTTACACAAGAACTCTGACACCTGTCTGCTTTCCTGCTTAGTAATTCCGACCCCAGCAGGTTTTATTGGGAGCCTCAAGGAAGCGATTGGGCCCCGTGGCGATAACACAGCGCCACAAAGCCCATATTTTATATCTCCAGATTACTGCTGCTGTGTAACCTCAGATAACAACATTTGCACACAGGAAACTCTTTCCAGACACTGCCTGTACCTTTGTTTTGTTGGCTGGGGCTGATCTCTGCCTGCTCTTGGATCTCTCCTGAATGGTGTCGTTGCAGCTCCGACTCCTTTCCACCTTGGAGGTTAAATTCCTGAAACGCAGATGGGTGAGAACAGGAGACTGTTGGTGACCTTAGGAACAACCAGCTCCACAGCCCTGGCAGCAGCTACCTGTGGGAGAGGCATCAGCCTTGGCAGCACCTGGCTGGCAGAGATACCTCCTATGCCCTGGGGGGAAAGGGATCAGGAATCTTGGATCTGCGGCAGTCGTGGTCACGTTCACAGGCTCTGCACTGAACACGGGCACCTCCACCCACGGCTCATAGTTAATTGAGGTCAGAGCTAATGAGGAAGCTGTGGAAACCCCTTTGCTTCTCATGTGGAAACACACTCGGTTACCTGGCTGCTTCCACTGCATCAAGCAACAGCTTTCCAGGGAAAAAGCTGTTCGGGGCTGATGCTATCCCTTCATATCTGTGCTGGAGAAGGATCCAGCACTCCTGAGTTCAAGCTGCAGAGTTCTGATTTCTGACTCATGGTGTAAGTCTACAGGCAATGATTTTTCTGCTTCATGGGATGAACATTAACTTCCTTAATCCCCAGGTAGGAATTAATCAGACAGACACCATGTCCTACCAATGAGTCTGCTCTAACATTCCAGAAAAACACATCACTTCTTTTGGATTGGAACAGTCATTTGAATTAAAGCATCTCAGGCGTGTTTAAAACAAGTCAAAAGGACATTTTTAAAGGACACTGAATAAAGTCTCAGCATCTTACCCTGACAGGAAAGCAAAGGAGTAGGCACTGCTCTTGGAAACAAAAGCTGAGCGATGTGTCTGCTTGCCCTGGAATGGTTCTTCGTTCTCGGAATCCGAGAGACGTTCAGGAAACTGAAGCCAATCAAGGAAGAGTTAACTGACATGTACAACAGAAAGAATAACTTGGAAAACAAAGCTCTTCCTTGCAAACGTGTTAAAGATCCTCAAAGCCCCCATTTCTGATCGCACTGAGAGAATGTAAGACATACATAATACCAAAATAAGCATGCAGCTGCCATATATAGCTATTAATCATCAAATACACTTAATTTATTGCTCAAGGAAATGTAGGGAAATCCTTCAATAAAGGTACTACGGGGTGTTGGTTACTCAGCCCCCACAGGCCAGCCTATCAAATGGAAATGTGAAGAGCATTTCCTGCAGAGCCTCCCAACTGAAATGGGAAATAGGCAAAACTCAGCATGAAGGATGTGTTGAGCTCCACACTTGTACAACTTCACTGCAGAAGACTCACAGAGAAATGTTCATGGAAATGCTCGTAAGCCTGAAGACCAAGGCTCCCCAAGGCTGAGGGGATCTGCTGTGTTTGGAAGAGTCACGTGTCTCTGGGTAAAAGGGGGACAGAAACCTCCAGAAGAACACCCGCAGTCATAACAAACCTTAGGAGACAGCTCTCATTAACAAGGATCTTCATAATCTGCTAGCTCTTAGCCTTCAGGGGCTATAAAATGTCAGTCAAGGAATCCTGGAAAGCCAAAGGATGAAAGCTTTGGATATGTGGATAGGAAGCAGAAGCATGAGCTTACTTACACACTCTTGGTTCCCTTTCAGCGCTATGGATTCATCTTTTTTCTGCTGTTCCTCCACTTTTCTTTTTCCTACATCCATGTCATCTAAAATGAACTTGTGAATCAGATCTTCAGATGTCTTTTCTTCTTGTAGTTTTTCTTCTCTCAGCTGGAAATAATGACAATAGAGGTAGAGTAGTTATAATCTGAAGTCCTACACTCACAGCTTGGCAAGACCAAGAGTCTGGTCACACCATTTAATTTTGTGCCTTATTTCTCTTCTCCAGAGTAGAGCCACTGCCTCTCTCTTGCCATAATATGAAGATTAGTTTCTTTCTACACCACATTTGTGTTTTCCACATAAATATCATGGATTTTATCTTCTTTGCAAAACAACAAAGGCACCATGATGCCCAGGGCTGGACAAAGCCTTCTCTGCCACTCTATTTTCTAGAGAGACAAAAGCTTTTCTCTACTTGTGATCAAACTACATATAAAAATGCGCAAAACTAGTTGTGATATTTCAGTTTTAACTTCCTAACATCCTGAAACACAGCACATGCAATTTGGCAGGCATATAAGCAGCATCACCTAAAATCAGAGGTGAGATACAGCCATTCCCCTGTTGAAAAGAGATGAAATCCCAGTGTTCCACCAGTGTGTTGGGATGGAGGAGATCCAGAGAGGTCACCTAACCTCTGATGGCTGACTCGAGGCCCAGAGCTTGAATTCAACTTATCAGCTCAAGTGCAGACACGGATGAGACGTGCCAGGGAATGCCTGGATCTGGGACAGAGGTACATGGGCTGCCTGTCCTGCTGCACTGTTTTGCTCCTCACCTAAGGAATCAAACTCCCCTTTCCTGCCAGGACCTCTGTTTTTTTGCAGACTTGCTATCAAAACCAACAACATCCCTTTTCTCCTCCTTTCCACCACCTTTTCCTGATGAACAGGTTCAGCAGTACCTACTTCAGATAACACCACCCGAGTGTCCCTGCCCAGGATAACATCACCCAGCTCCCTTCTCCCTTCATCAGCCAGCCATTTTCCCATCTTGTGCCTCTTCCTCAACTTCAGACTTAGGCACACACCACGAACAGTTGCCATGTATCTGTACACAGAACAGATCCTCCCTCCTTCCTCCATCCACCCTCCGTGCACAAGTTATCCAGGCCTTTGACTGACACATCTTCATCCTGCTGATGAACCAAGCACCAGGAATTCAAATCCTTGTGGTTTTCCTCATATTTGAGCATAGGCATCTCTGCTGCTTAAGAAGCTGCCGTGTTACATGGCCCCCTAACTCACAAAGGCAGTGAGAGATGTTGCAACAACTCCTCATACTTCCCAAAATATTTAGTGGTTTTCTTCCCTGCTGGAGGAAGGGAAACCCCCAAAAGCATGGACACGTGGATGACAAAGAAAACAGAGTTCACAAGGCACTGCACAAAAAGCACATTGTGATTTGCAAACTGGGAAGGGCCTGAATCCTACTGAATCCGAACCCCCAGAGATGAGGAAGAGAGAGAGAGGCAGGAGGAAACAAGGCAGAAACCAGGAAAAACTCCACTGTTTGGCTGACTGTGGGTGTTCAGCAGATGTTTTCAAAGACCGGTTTGACTCCTTGCTTCGAGTTGTTTTAAGATGTATCTTTAAATTCCTCATCTATTAATAATCCCGAGCAATAACTACAACAGTGTCTGACTAACAGAGATTGTGGCCACATGATGCAGACATGATGAATAGTCTGCTCTAAGCCAACAGTATTTCTGCACTTCAAGGAGCCTTTTTTGAAGCATTCGAAAAACAAATTCACATCAAGGTTTATCACAGAGATTTTATTTTTTGGCTGGCTGAAATACTACCCAACACTCGTGTCCCTTCTGCATTGTCACGTGGAAGAAAGTTATATGGAAATACTCACTCTTCTGGCTAAATTATACAATTATACTCATTTCCCAAATCTAAAGCCATCAGTATATGTAACAACACACAGGAGTATTTAAGGATTTTGGACGAACCCATGGCACAATTAGTGTGAGGTGACAACCCAAGCTTTGCTGGCAGTGAACAGTCAAAAAGGCAACAACAGGATCCTAATCCTAATTAACAGGATACAAAAAAGAATTTAGGTCCAGAATTAAGGTTGCAAACTCTAATGATAAAATCTGTTCTAATTAAAGAAAATAATAATTTTAAGTAACCTTAATGTAAATTGTTTCCCAGAGAATTTCCTGCCAGACCCGGCAATGCTGTGCTGGCACACGAGGACAAGAAACTGAAACAATGTGGTGTGAAACACCTACCCTGGGAGAAGGACCTCACGTTATCTGAGCAGCATCCCTGAAACACAGGTTGCAGGACCAACAGCTGCTATTAACAGCACAGTTATCAGAAAATGCATTTTAGCTCTTTCAGATAATGGAACCGCAGGGGAAGAAAAGCGCTGTACAAGCAATCAGTAATTTTTCGCTCCAGAAATGTCCATTTCAGGACCATCACTCCTGCCACCAACACTTATTTCCAAAAGTCTGGCCAACTCACGTTTGATATCGTCCCTTCCCTCCACGAGCTGTCCGGGTTTGCTCCCTCCCGGAGCCTGCTCCGTCTGCCCTGGCTCTGGGAAGCTGCATGTCAGCACATGCCTCAGGTAGGAGTTTCCCTCCCACTGCATGTGATTACAAGCAACAGACTTGCTTGTGATAGAAAGACAGCTGGACAGGATGACTTAGGGCTTTAGTACACAGAAATGATATCCTCCTTTGGAAAGATGTAAAATGCAAGAGCACCAAGTGCAAAAAAGAGGGAAACCCAATCTCGCTATCCCGCACACAGACAGCAAATATTTATCTCCTTCTGAGAAAATTAAACTGTGAGATTATCCACGTCAAATAAAATTTCTTCAGTACGTAACTGTGATGCCACTTTGTTTTCAACTGCAAAAGGCTGGGAAGCAGGTCAAGAGTTCAGATTTATAAAAAAAATCTCTACATCTGGGCGATGTAAAAACGTTTGGAAATGCTCCCCTTCCTCCCTGAGATGGAACGCCCAGGTTATCCCCATTCCACGGGCAGGGATGAAACCCCATGCCTTGAGATGTGGAAGGAAACCCAACCAAACACGAGCTTAGATTCCCAAACCTGAGTTCCTGTCTCCTCCTGCCTTATTCAGAAGTTCAGAGAGACCAAGAAACTCTTGGTAAGTGGCAACAATCACGATTTTGCTTCTCTGCAACTCCCTGACAGGAGCCAGGTGGGAGTCAGTCTCTTATCCCAGGTAACAAGTGACAGGACAAGAGGAAATGGATGGCCTCACGTTGTGCCAGGGGAGGTTTAGGTTGGATAGGAGGGAAAATTTCTTCCCTGAAAGGATGGCCAGTCATTGGCACAGGCAGCCCAGGGCAGTGGTGGGTCCCCATTCCCGGAGGGATTTAAAAGCCATGCAGATGTGGCACCTGGGGACATGGGTTAGTGGTAGCCTTGGCAGTGCTGGAGAATGGTTGGATTGTGTGGTCTTGGAGGACTTTTCCCACCTAAATGATTCTGTGAATAAGGAAACAGTGTGACTGCATCATCAGTTGTCATTTTACCAGCAAAATGTCACTGCTATTTCCTCTTAGATGACGATTCCCAGAACCTCGCCCCACACAGCTCTGTCAGCTGAGCTCCACACAAAGTGAGTTTAAGTTGGCAGGGCAAGAAACCCATTTCCCATCTGACAGGGAGCAAAGAGGGGAAGGCAGCAGGCTGAACAGGAACAAGACAAAAACATGCCCCAAATGCCAGAAACACGGTGAAGTATTTCCTTCTGGCTGGTGGGGAAGAGAGAAGCCTTGGTCCTGGAGTGCACATGGTATCTTTTTGCTGTAGATGTAAAAACCTCTTCAGCTCTAGCCTGACCATGCTTCAAATGTGCTTCCTTCAAATTGCTGAAAATGCCACAGGTCCCACGACTTTGCACACAAAGTGTCCTTGCCTTCCTGGCAAGGTACCTGAATTGGAGAAGACTTTGCAATTCCTGTGGTCAGTTCATGAAATAGCCAAAATTATCCTAAAGACCTACAGTGACACTGCTCATCAGTGTCACTGCTAATTTCACACAGGGAGAAGCAGGAGGGAAGACCCTTTTACACTTCTGAACTGCCTCCTCACACATATGCATTTCCCAGGCAAGTTATTCCCCTTAAATATCACCTAAGCAACATTTTCCTACTCAGAAAATGCTGTTTTCCTAACTCAATCAGCTTCCCAGTCCTTTTTACACTTGTTGAGATCTGCAAGTGAAAACCCGAAGAAAATTCTTCAGTGATGAAAAACCCCTCAGGTTCCTTTTCCCCAGTAGGTAAAATAATCAGTGAGGGGTTGGACCTATTTCAGGGGAAAACACCATCACAGAGATCAAAAATCCCTTTTTAAATGTAGAAAATATTTTCACGGACTTTAATTCCAAACCAGATGAAAAGCTTTTCTTCTCTTATCATTTTTTTGGTCTTTAAATGACATTTTTTTCTTGGCTAAAAATAAATAGAAAGCTCTAGTTTGGAATAGTTTGTTTCTGAGGAAAAGGACGTTATTGCAGGAGATGCCTTATGCTGCAAAAGCCTTTATGGAATTACATCCACAACCAACAGTCATTCCAAAGAAGATGCATTTCCATGTTCTGGAAGGCAGACTAAGACAGCAAAATTTGGCTCCCACATGCTCAATTACATCCATTTCCTAAACTGGTTGAACAGTATAAAGGGAATAAATAACCTTTGTTACAGAACACGAATAAAGAGGCTTTCAGGTTTCCCTACAGGTAGGATGGCATTCCTGCAGGAAATCCAAGTTATTCTGGAAGAAAAACCACAATTACCCAGAATACTGACCTTCCTTAGCTGGCTTTCATATTCTTCTCGGAGTTCCCCTGGTTTGCTTAATTTAATGGGTGCTCTGAATATAAAGTCTGGAAAGAGAAGGGGGGAAAAAAAGGAAACACTTTTTAGTGCAAGATAACTGGTGTTGGCCATTATGTCCCAAAAAGGGTGAGATCTCATGGGCTGCACAAGAGGTTCTGCAGCACTTTTTTCAACCCTAGATGTTTATATTCTCCACTGCTGTCAAAGCTCTGTTTAACATACAGAAACATGGGGAGGAGGACTTCCAAGTAATCCCACTTTGCACTTCCCGAGTTTCCTTTGAGATTCTCAAGAGTCCTTGACAAGCAGTGAAGCAATCAGGGAGCACTGGGAAGATGTAAACACAGGGGTGAAGTAAGAGCCCGGAGATGTCACACGGAATCTGGGTGCCAGGAATAAAGGCAGGATTTAGGTGCCTGCTGCAGCCAGACACCCCAGGCACCCAGGCTGTCAGCAGTAGCACTGCACCCCAAATTCACAGCGCTGCCCTTCTGCCATTGACACCAACGCTCCCAGTTTTCTGGATAATCTCTCCTCCCCATCCCCTTCCAGGCGTCTGCAGTGCTGTCCCACCGATCCGGAGCAAGCACCGCCTTTTTCCTGCTTGCAGTGCACTCCCCGGGTCAGTGTTTTGAAGCCGGGCAGGCCGGATGCTCTGTCTGGAAGAAATTCCCTGTCCTGCTCCTGCTTCCTCCCTCACCCCTTGGGAATTCACAAACCAGAAGCATACTGGCACGGGGTTATAGTTTAACCTCCATCCCTGGAGTCTGTTATTCCCAAAGGAGTTCCCTGCTTGTGCTGGCCTCAAAGCTCCCTCCCACTTCTGTGCAGTGCAAGTCTGGGCAAGTTGCACTTCAGCCTGAGGAGCTCCGAGGAAGAAGGGAACAACCGGAATAAAACAACAACCCCTGGACAACCACCCTGGCTCAATCCGTATCAGTATTCCCGGCAGGGTGCAGCACAGCTCATCATCCCAACATGCTACAGTCAGTATGGAAGGGGTACGAGCAAGGAGGAAACATCAGGGGTATTTCCTTTTCCCAGCCTGCTAAAATTAAAGGGTATAAACCAGCAGCTCCACCACGTGTTCACAGAATCCCAGAATCGTTTAGGTTGGGAAAGCTCTCCGAGACAATCCAAGTCCAAGCTGTGACCAATCCCCACTATGTCACCCAGCCCACAGACTGAGCGCCTCGTCCAGGCCTTCCTTGGACACCTCCAGGGATGCAGACTCCAAACCTCCCTGGGCAGCCTCTTCCAATGGCTGACCACCCTTTCTGTGAAGAAATCCCTCCTGATGTCCAACCTGAACCTCCCCTGGTGCAGTCTGAGGCTGTTTCCTCTCATCCTGTCCCTGTTCCCTGGGAGCAGAGCCTGGCTGCCCCCTCTTGTCAGGGAGTTGTGGAGAGCCAGAAGATCCCCCTGAGCCTCCTTTTCTGCAGGCTGAGCCCCTCCAGCTCCATCAGCCACTCCTCATAGGACTTCCTTTATTTAGGAAACATTTTTATTTGGCTCAAAATGAAATGTTCATGGTGGGCTGGGTGAATCAAACACCCACGGAGCTGTTGCCAACTGCTCTGCCGGGCATCCTCTGGATCAAGGCCGCATCTCCCTCCTCCCCAGGGACGGGTCACAGCCCTGGTGCCCAAACACGCCACTAAAGACTGACTAAATCCCTTTTCCACCTGTCCTGCGTTCCACTGGTTTGCTTTTCAAGTTCTTAAGAGAGCCCTGTAACTTCAGTCCGTCCCGACGCCGAGGGTGAGTGCAAACTCCGTAGCCTCGGGAGCTCTGGGGAGGGAATGCTGCCAATGCCAGAGCTGGACAAATCACAAAGCATTTCTTCAATATTCGCTTCAGAGGGAGAAAAATAATCTCACGTAAGCAAACATTAAGCATATAGATTATAAGGCTTTTCTTCTTTTTCCCCACAAAAAAGCCGCTATTCCCTCTCACTCACACGCCTGCGCAAGCCAGGCTTAGTTTTAAAGGAAACAATCCCAAATGTCCCTACATATGTGATAAAAATCCCAAGCAATGTTGATGCTGGGGAGGCCAGGCTGCATTCCTCGCTCCTGCTTCTGTGCCTGCAACCGGCCACGCTGGAAACCTTCCACCAGCTTCCCCAAATGTTTTTTCAATTGTGTCCTTGAGCGGTTCCAGTTCTTTGTGAACTTTATCAAGCTGAAGTTCCAGTGAGACAGTCCCAAGAGCAGCAGCAATCTGTAACTTGCCTGCAGCAAACTCCAATTACTATTCAATGTTTAAGGCTTGTCTCCAGAGCTAAAATGGTGGAGTTTTTCCCTCCAGGGTACGAGCTAACCCGAGAGAAGCACGCACCTGGAAAGATGAGCCACGTCAACTCTCTCGTTGCTCACTTGGGTTCAGCAAGACAGAAGAAATTTTAAATAATGGAATATCATTTATCTGTAAAGTTGTGGTGGTTTAGGTAAAGAGGTCCAACAGCAGGTGGAGGCAATTTCATCAATAGTATCTTTAAGTACCAATGTGTATATTTTACAGATGGGTTCAAAAGGGATGACACCCCAAATTTCCAACTCCATGTAGAAGAGATGAGAACAAAAATGTAGGCACAGCTGTCTATCTGCCTTTCACAGAATTCCAGAGCAGGTCAGGCAGAAAAGGACCACAGTGGTCACCTGGTCCCACCTCCCTGCTCCAGCAGGGCCATCCCAGAGCACAGGGCACAGGAGTGTGTCCAGAGGGCTCTGGAATATCCCCAGTGAGGAGACTCCAGCCCCTCTCTGGGTGATCTGTTCAGGGCTCGGGCACTGCACAGGGAAGAAGTTCTGCCTCATGTCCAGGGGGAACTTCCTGGGATCAGGGATCACCAAGTTCCTCCGGTGCCATTCCAGGCCCCCCGGAGCAGAGCCTGGGCCCTGCTCTGCCCCTCCCTGCACACAGGGACACCCAGGGGTGAGGGCCCCTCNCACCCAGGGGTGAGGGCCCCTCCCAGCTGGGGCTGCTCTGGGGGCTGCACAGCCCCAGCTCCCTCAGCCTTTCCTGGGCAGGGAGAGGCTCCAGGCCCTTCCTCATCTCCGCAGCCTCCCCTGGCCCCGCTCCAGGAGCTCCAGGTCCCTCCTGCACAGTGGCTGCCCCCACCCAAGGATGCTTCTGTTGGCACAGAACCACTCCAAGCAGAACCAGACCGCTCCTTGCCTCGGGATGCAGCCGGTGAGGAAGACAAGGTCACCAGCGCATCATGTGTCTTTCCCTGGCACACCTCCCCATGCCAATTCTGGATGCTCAGGTCCAGGACAAGGCTGCTCAGCTGGTTCGATGTGTGCCACAGCCCAGGAGAACGACAAAAATGGGCAAAATCATGGAAGAAAAGGCTTATAACTTGATTTTGCAGCAAATCTCCCGCTTGCTCTTCCTTTTCAGAGATCTGTGGGTCAACAGAAATGGTTTCTAACTGAAGCTGACTCTGAAGGGCTGCTGGGAAGGCTGCCATTGGGATGCTCCTTCCAAGCCCAGTGAGAGCACCGAAACAGTCACAGTGGCAGGATCAAACCTGGCATCCTGCTTTTTTATGCTGGCAGACAAGAGTTGCATCCTATTGTGCTCAGTCTTGGAAAAAACAACTGATTTCTGCACTATTTGAAGGACAAAAGATTTTCTAATTCTTTAACACTGGATTTCTTTGTAAGAGGCATCTGACTTGCAGCCTCAATCCCCTCGAATAACTCCATCCTTTCCATGCCAGCTTGGAAGTGTGTCTTACACACCATCTCCGTGGAGCCGCACTCCTGACCAGCACATTTTATATTTACTGGCAAAAGATTCAGAAACCTCCATCTGGCGAATTCAGCAACATGGGTTGGCTAAAAGTAAAGCTGAACTCGATTCAGAACCCTTGGGTTCCCTGTCTGTCGTTCAGAGGCTCCTGGGTTTGCCAAACTGATGCCATCCGGCAAGTCCTGGCTCTGCCACCGGCAGCAGTGAATCCCCCTCATCCCCAGCTTCCACGGAAACTCTCAGCAGACTTTGCAGCTTCCTCCTCCCTCGAGGTTGTCACGATTTTTCCATTTAACTCCCGGCAGTCACTGTTTACGCTTGAGGTGAAGGTGAAATCTTAGACATTTCCAAAACACAAAACAAGAAGTTTTCCAACCCTAGCATAGGTATAACCACTATTCAACTGGAAAACTGTTTTCCAAGAGTTAATAATCCACTGCCATGCCAGGACAGCCTTTCACACTGACCACTGCGGCTAGCTGTGGGTCTGGTCCTAATCACTCTCTTCATTAATGGCTTGAATGGCAGATTAAAAATAATTTAAGTAATGTGGAGGGCTGGAGAGTGGACAACAAGAAAGGAGATAGGGGTGCAAGTGTTCCGACAGCCTCATGGCACAGTTACTGCCCCTGAAGAGGTGTCCTATCCTACCTTCCTAGGAAATCTTGAACTTAACCCATCCCATCAGCCATATAACACTGCGACAAGGAGGAAAAAAGACGTGGTGTCGGCTTTAATCAGTTAGACATGGGGAGCAAATCACTGCTTTTCCCGAGGCAGGGAAAAGCTTCGTTGGGATTGCCGCTTCCAAACTCAGAGCACTGTGGTCTTGAGACAAAGTGACAGGCTACAGAACAACAGCCGTGACAGGAAATTAAGGAATCACCACGAAATGCTCATGAACTAGAATGGTCTGGTCCAGGGGGGAGAGAGGAAAACCACTCCCAAAAAAAGACTGTGAGGAAGGAGGTGGAAGTCTTATTACAAGTCTGGCAAAAACACCCCACTCCTCCTACAAGAGCATCAATTATTGATTGTTATGCATTGCTGGGGCAGACGAGGAACAAAAGAAATCTGATTTTCTGAAATGTGAATTTACTTATTTTCTTACAAACCAGGCCGAGCACCTCGCTGCAAACATGTCCTGTTCCTTCTCCTTGGCCAGCTGAATCCTCACACACACACCCGCAGTCTCCAAGCCTCCCATCTGCTGCTCCTCTCTGCCTTCCAAGACTTTCACCAAGCAACTGTTTTAATACGA
The DNA here is from genome assembly GCA_013400975.1 of Atrichornis clamosus. Taxonomy (NCBI): domain Eukaryota; kingdom Metazoa; phylum Chordata; class Aves; order Passeriformes; family Menuridae; genus Atrichornis; species Atrichornis clamosus. Next base: position 28,634 of record WBMZ01003038.1, read on the forward strand.
GAAACCTCACTTAGCAAAGCATTGCAGCCAGCACTGCAGCTTTAGCTCAGAGTCTGGCCTCATGGCAGCATCTAGGCTGCCTTTCCAGGTGCTCTATGGAACTTGGAGATGTCCACAGAGAGGACGTGGGATGTGTGGGCCACCTGCATCCTCGTGGAGCAGCAGCTGAGGCCAGGATGAAGGCAGCAGGGCAGCTGCAAAGGCATCGGATGCCCAGGAGCTGTCAGGCACACCCAGCCCACGCCAAGACACAACACAGGCAGTGAGTGTGTGTCTCCACTGACTTCTCTCAGTTTTGTTTGACAGGTGTCCTAACAAGGACTTTGACCTCATACCTATTTGGACAGCACCTAGTGCAGAATCCCCAGCCTCAGCCAACATCCGAGAGCTCCTTAAGCCCACTGTTATGGAAGAATCCCAAAAGGGAATCACAAAAACCAGGACATGAAACCATGATTAATTAGCCGGTTTAAGCTGGAATAATCAAGGTATGTCAAGTGGTCATACCAAGTAGCTTTAAAGATTTTGCACATCTTAAGTGAATTAATTAAATACCTGAGCTTAATCAGCGTTTTACACCACAATCACAGAATAACATCCTGGCAAAGACCTCCGGAGACCCAACCCTTCTGCTCAAGCAGTGTTACCAGGAGCAGGCTGCCCAGCTCCATGTCCAGTGGGGTTTTGACTCATTCCGAGGATGGGAACTCCACAACTGCCATGGGCAACTTGTGCCAGTGCTTGGTCACCCTCACAGTAAAAGGTTTTCTTATGGTCAGTGAAAGTTGTGTATCAGTTTGTGTCCTTTGCCTCCTGTCCTGGGCACCTCTGGGATGAGCTGGGCTCTGCTGCCTTCACTGCCTCCTCTCAGGGACCTAGGGACAGTGATATATATACATTATATACAAATTACATATCCATTGATAAGGCCATGGTGAACAGGAGAGGTTTGTGAGGCCAGGGAGAAGGCAAATGTCATTCATCCCTTCAAACAGGGCAAGGAGGAGGAATGACAGGGCCAGCCCCACCTTCATTCCTGGGAAGCAACTATTCCTGGAAACCACTTCTAGACAAGGACAAGGTGTTCGGGAGGTAGGCAGCTGGATTTATGGAAAGGAAAGCAGGCTTAACCAAAGTCTTCCATGATGAGATGACTGGCTCAGTGGACGAGTGGAGAGCAGCAGATGTTGTTTATCTTGATCCATGAGGTCTAAGTGACTGGAGTATGTGACATACAAGAGGAGGCTGAGAGATCTGGGACTGTTCACCCTGAAGAAGGCTCAGAGGGAACTCACCAGTGCATTTAAATACCAAACAGAAGGTGGAGAAGACAGAGCCAGGCTTCTCTCAGTGGTAAGAGGACAGCAGAAAATGGGCACAAATTGAAATAAAAGTTCCACTGAACATAGAAAATAACTTTTTTACTGTCAGGGCCCCAGAGTCTCTGACCTTGGAAATGGTCATAGCCCACCAGCTCACAGTCCTGGGCAACCTGCTCCTGGTGACCCTGCTTTGAGCAGCGTTTGGATCTCCCTGCCAGTCTAAGCCATGCTGGGATCCCCAGAAAGCCTCACTAAGGTCAGGAGAAACCACATCCACTGCTCTCTCTCTCTCTCTCCATGTAGTTGGTGTCTGTTTGTAATGGATCACCTGCCTTTGATTCCCACACTATGAGCCCAACTTGCATCACAAGTGGGAACTTGGGCAGGCAGGAAATGATAACCAACACGGTAACTATGTGCCTTCCTGCTGAACAGAATCATGGAATCACAGAATGGTTTGGGTGGGAAGGGACTGTGTTCTTGTTCCACTCTTTGCCATGGGCCTTCCACTATCCCAGGGTGCTCCAAGCCCTGTCCACCCTGGCCTTGGACACTTCCAGGGATGGGGCAGCCACAGCTTCTCTGGGCAACCTGTGCCAGGGCCTCACCACTCTCACAGGGAAGAATTCCTTCCCAATATCCCATCTAGCACTGCCCTCTGGCACTGGGAAGTCATTCCCCCTTGTCCCACACACATCTCACACAGCTCAGGACAAGCAGAGAATCAAAACTAATTCTTCTTTAAAAGACGCCAACCAAGACACTGCACAAGTATTCCTGCAGCACGGCTGGATATTCCATCCAAGCTCGCCTGGACCACGCCGAGCCCATTGAAGCATGACTGCCACCACCGCCTTGGAGCAGAGATTGACGCGGGGAGTTCCCACTGTCCCTCCTCCGGAGGAACCGCTCCCAGCCCTCTGGCTTGGCTCCCTCTGGACAGCCCGTCTTTTCACTGATTCCGCAAATCCTTCCGCAAAGGCTTCCTAAATCTCTTCCAGGTTAGCGGGGTTAGTTCAAACCACCAATTTAAGCTGTTTAAGCTCATCCTGCCAATTCTTCCCGCAGCCAATTAGAGGGTGCTGACACAAGCATGAACTGAAGACCAGAAACACACTGGGAAGAGAACGGGTCGGGCTAAAAAGACGTTTATCTGCAGCTTAAATCTTTGTCTGCTCTACAGACCCCCGGCACTGCTGCATCACCTCTCCAACCAACAGATTCCAGCGCATCCTGAGTTCTGACGGCTGCAAGGTGGACATCTCCAGCAGCTCCCACCAGGAAAGAGCAACGCTACCGTCTCAGATGAGGATTTATTTTAAAGGAAACACAGGAAGCAGTTTGCTAGGAGTTGGGGAGGGCGTCAGGCTTTGGAGGCAGGCAGGAAACGTGTGACAAAAAGTCATGAACTCAGGGACGATGGACTTTTTTATGTCAACAAGGGACCAGGACTTCCCATGGCACAAAACCCTTCCTGTCTTGACGCAGCACAAACCCACCCGACTCCCGGCAGCACTGTCAGAATCGTTCACTTTTGGAGCAAGGTTATCACAAAAACAGCGGGCAAAGGGGGGAAATATCCCTCGCACAGGTATCCCTTCCAGTGGATGACGCTATCCATCCTCTTCATCTCCCGATGCCACAGAGCAGGGTGGGCTCCGTCCTGCAGAACTCGGGCTGAGTCCCCGCAAACTCACTTGACTTCCCCCCGTATGGCCCTGCCCTCCTCGGTCCTGAGTCCCCGCAAACTCATCGCCCCTCCCGCGTTTGACCCCGCAGGACTCGCGGGAGCTGAGCCCCCGCAAACTTCACACACCTCCCACGTTTGGATACCCCCTTCCTCCGTCCCCGGGACTGCGCCGAGCCCCCGCAAACTCATCGTACCTCCCGCGACGGCCACGCCCCCCCCCGCTGCCCCCCGCCCCTCGGTCCTGAGCCCCCGCAAACTCATCGCCCCTCCGCCTTTGGCCACGCCCCCTCTGGAGCGGAACCCCCGCGAACCCACCGCCCATCCCGCGCTGGCCACGCCCCCTCCCTTGGGCTGAGCCCCCGCGAACTCCTCGCGGCTCCCGCATTGGCCACGCCCCCCC
>WBMZ01003039.1:347-11840 GCA_013400975.1 Atrichornis clamosus
CCCCCCCCCCCCCCCCCCACGCACACACTGTTCCTCACCTGCCTTTGTGTTTTTCCAAACCACATCAAAGACTCGGCCAGGGTGATCGACTATCCCTTTGTGTCTTGATCACCTATCATTTACATTTTGGGACTGCACCCTGCTTCTGCCAGCTGTCTCCCTGGTAACCGATTGGAAAAAAGAAAAAATCCACTAAGAAACGCAAACCCACCACAGGAGGAAACTGGGACTTCTTTACTGTGATTCATGGAGAAGGCATTTTAGTTTAAAATCCTTCTACTTTACCAGTCCAAGACTATTTAGTATTTTTAGAAAACAGTGTTTATCCAGCAGCACAAGAGGTAACACCAATTGACACTGACCCTTTCACTGGCTTCTCTTTTGCCATTTGGCTCTGGGGTGTGTGTATGTGCCTTGGAAGGAAGGAGTGAGTACTTCGAAAAGAACAACATAGCCTTTCTGTTATGCGAGGACTGTCAGGTATTCCATAATGACATTATCTGTCCAAGGTATCTTCCCTCCAAAAACAGGGAGTAATGTGCTCTGTTTTTCAACTTGGACACACATTCATATACACATTATTACTATGCACAGACTTGTTTCCAGCTGGTCTCCATCACAAGCACCTTTGTATGAGCAGACACTTGATCAAGCCACGGACATTGGAAATTTGCATGCACAGGCTGGGTACATGCAAAACCAGTATCTTCAAGCGATCACATTTAGCTTGAGAATTAAGGAGTTATGCTCCGTACTGCAAATCGTTGAATGTGTTCAGCTTAGGTAAAACAGGAAGCCTTTAGTAATAAATATAGCTGCCTAATGTGAATCTTATGGAAAGCTTCTTCTAGAATAGTGTTCAACTTGAATTACAGAAATTTTCAGGTTTACATGCACCAAAACATGGTAGAAATCGCTAATTTTTTTAACAGCACTTCTGCTGTTTCAGTGAGTATCTTATCTCCATGGAGAGATCAGCTGATCTGCAGCACTGACTTTCAATGTAAGAGTGCTGTACTTTAAAAAGTTATGAATATGGAGGATCTTTTGTCGCTGCCAAGAAATTGAAAATAAATCTCTGAAGTCTCTGTGTACAAACATTCTCAAAGGACCTAGGGCAGTTTTGGTTGCCCAAAGATGAGCATCCAGGGCTCTTTTAGATGTACTAGCACATTGTGCTTGGCATCTAGTTGTTGCTGTTATGTCACATCTGCTATCTTCAGGCATCCCAAGGTGTCTCAAATTGCACTAGGTGCCTCTGTGAAGCAAGCTCCTCATTTCAACTGGAAGCCAGTGAGAGCTGATGACTAATTTGACCCTCTTTGCTACTTCTTAACCTTGTGCTCCTGAAAGCTGGTTTTGGAGACCCACAAGCATTTCATGTTGCAGATTTCATGTCTGTCATTTCCCTGCCTGTTAGAGGGAATATATGTGTGCATAAATACACATATACATGGGGGAAAATACAAAATTTTCTAGGGGAGTGTTACATGTATTTATGTATATTTAAGCATGGGCTTAGTACCACTTATGCATTTACTTGGTAATCGTTTTCATAGGTGATATAGCAGACTGGGATTCTGATTCTGAGAGAGGCAGAGAGGTTGTTAAAAGCTGCTTGGCACTTGCTAATTTACATGAGAAGTCAGGGATTCAGCATATGCTTGAGTTAGACTCTAAAATAATGAAGTATCTGCTGTATACCATATTGGTCTCTATTCTTTTATCCTTCTCCTCTTCCTTCACAGTGCAAATTACATATTTCTTTTTTATTTAGTAGTTGTAAGCATAAAACTACTAAGTGATTTTAGTTTATTATCATATTTTATCTCAAAACAGTACAATTTACATTTCTTAGCTGACCACAAGAGGTTTAGCTAAGTGCTTTCTCTCTCCCATTCTCTTTCTGTAAAGCCATCTGTGTCTGCTCATCTCACATTTATTTCACACTTTGTTTCCCTTCTAGATCATGAAGCTATCCTTTACAGCCACAAAAACATCTCTATAATGATGACAGAGACAGAGGAATTCATCTTATGAGCTGGATTTACTGTATAGCTTTGGTGGGATCTTCCCAATTCTATCCAACAAGCCTTCCCAGGGGCACCCCCCACTCCAACCCCAAAAAAGCCTGAGAACTGACCTCTCTAGAAGACAGCTCCCATACCCTTCAGTTCCTGTTGATTCAGGTGAAGCTAGGCCTTGTGGAGTACGATGATACATTTCAGCACAGGGTTTCTGGGACCTAATGGGGCTGCATGTTCCCGTCAGGATATAGGAGTATTCAGCAGCCAAATAAATGTTACTCTTGGGAGGGGGACTGATTGAACAGGAGAGCAGCTGCTTGATCAGAGTTTAAGCAACATGATTCTGTATCAGTGAGCTACAGAGACTAAATGTATTAAATAAAATAAGGTCATTTAAAGTGTAAAATAAATAATACTAAAAGAGTTATGCAGTACAAATCAGATTGCATGCATTCCTTTCGAGCATCTTCATTAAGTAGCTGTTAGCTACTTATTTGCTGATCTTTATTCAGATTTTTAGATGCTGATAACTGTGTTTACTTTTTACTTGATGAGCAAGCTAACTGGATATGAATTCATATTTTATGAGATGCCTTTTAATTAAAAATTTTCAGGAGGAGAGAGAATAAAAACTATTTTTTTGCTTATTTCTTCAGTATGTCTTTTGTGTTAACAGTAAAGGTCAGTTGTTAGCAAAAAAACCAAAAATAGAATAATGAAGTTTTGCTTGGACAAAATGCCCTAGGATAAGTAAAATTGATATAGTTACATACGGAGTGTTCTGCTCTATTGCATGATACAAATAAACAGAGCTGCTGAGCACAGAAGCCGTGTGCCTTAGAAACACTTCTATTCATTGCTGTCACTGTGGAGGGAGACAAAAGGGTCTTTGTAGGGACCAGGCTCCATATTCTTCAGTGTAGTAGGTGAGCCTAATATTTACCAAAGTACAGGCTTGAAGCAGACCTGGAGCCTAGCTTTTTCTTAGTACCTATGAAACTCCGCCATTCTGTGATCTTTCTCATTTAGCTGAACATCCAGCTTGTCTTCCCTGACTGTGCCAATACTGCACTGCCCTAGCAAACACGGCTTGATGAGTTAGACCAGCTTACTCATGTGTAGAGCACCTTCCAGGGAGCCTCCTTTGGCAGTCAGGAAGCACAGTCAGAAAGAAAAAGAAGGGCAAAATTATTCCTTCACTTGCCAGTCTCCAGCTTCTTTGAGAGCCTGTTGAAGCTTCTGGCAACACAAGAAAGCAAGAGCAGCTTTCCATTGTTCAAAGTGATATAGTCATTTATATCCTCTTAGCTGCATAATGAACTGGCTAGCTATGCTGGCCAGTCCTGTAAAGGTGGAATGAAGAAGCAACTTCCTCAAGTCTACTGGCCCATCTTGGTCACCTTCCTCTTTTCCACTGGTGACAGAATTGCCAGGGTGCGTTGCCCTTTGTCGGTCTAGGTTTGAGCAAAGCCACCATGGCAGGCAGTCAGTAAACTGGTCTGTGTGGTTGTACTGCTTTTGCTAATGTAAAGTCTGTTTGTGTGTCTGCATAGCACCCCACAACCAGCCTCTCGCAGAGCTATGCAGTAGGAACATGCAGTGGGAAGTTAGAACCAAGCAAAAAAGCCATTCCACTGGCAAGCATTGTGGAGAGTCGCTCGAATATAGCACGCACACTCACAGAGGTATTGGTGCTACTTCCTTTATTTTTACAAAAACAAGCATTAATATAAGCAAAGGCATTGTTTACACGACATGCTGGTATATCCAATTGGCCACTTGCTTGCTTGCGCGCATGTGCCCGCTTGTGTAGCTTTAAGTTGTTTACAGTCTTGGCTCCTGCTCTTCTTTATCTCCTGTCAAGGACATCTCAGAGTCGGCTACAAAGGCTGGGTTGTGCACATACATTCCATTTATGTGACCTCGCTCTGCAAGCCATTCTTCTACAAAGCATGAATGAGGCCTGAAGCAAAGTCTTAAACACCTCCTGAACAAAGCCCTTGGGTTAATTACCTCCTAATTGAGTTTTTAAGTTGTGAGCACCACAGACTGTGCAGCTGGTGGAGCCTTTCTCATGGAAGGGGAATGCCAGCTGGCAATGAACTGGCAATGAAGTAACTTGAAATTCCTCATCATCTCTCTGATGGCAATAAGATTTAAAGCATGACAGCATAGGGTGAGAAACGAGCAGCTTTGGAGTGTGCCAGAAATACTGGGATCTGGCAGTGATTTATTGTTTGTTGCACTTGCAGAATAATGTATGCCTTATGAGTAACATCATGTCCTTTTGCTGCATAAAATAACTGCTCAGAAACAAAATCAGTAGTGGTCATGCTGTAAAACCAATTCCATAGTATTTCATCCCACTGTTTCTGTGTATTTGCTGGTTTTGCTAGTAGAATGGTGGTGAGCAATTTGGCAGAAGCTGAAGGAGCTCTGAACAGAGGAGAGCTTACTCACTGAGAAAAGGAATTGTTAATTTGCTAGCCCAACTGCAAACACAATTAGTGAACAAATGGCCACCCTGAGCATCATTTAAAGGCCTGGGTTGTTTACATAGTGTTGATGTTATTGCCCTCTTTCATTGCCCCAAGAGCTCACCTTATTTAGTGGTACATATAAACCTATTGGGTCAAAAACCTCCAGACAGGAGGGGCTGGTCACAGAACTCAGCTTCTCACACTTCTGTCATTATAGCAGTTCTCTGGAAACATTATATCAGAGTGTGTCTTATGACATCTATCTACCAGCGTTCTCCGTCAAGATGTTGGTGAAATGTTTTCATTTCACACCTCCCTCCTGTATCTGTTCCAGTGCTTTTGAAAGGAGTGTGATTTATGGAGAAGACAAGGGCTTACCATTTCATGGTATATCATCTTTCTACCTAAGCATACCTGGTCTAGGAACCTTCTGACTTCTTCCTGGCTGTGACATGAGTCAATGCAACCCTAGAGAACTGAGATCCAGCGTTTTGCAAGCATGCATCCAAACACACAGTGCAGAGACTGGANCAGCGTTTTGCTGCATCCAAACACACAGTGCAGAGACTGGAGCAGTGCTGACACTGAGCATGCATGATCTCTGTATCAGAGGTGCTGTAGTAATGAATGGGTATGTACGTTTTAGAAAGGACAGGTCAGCAAGGCGAGGTGGTAGAGTTGCTCTTTATGTGAGAGGACAGCTAGAACATATTAAGCTCTACCCAGAGACAGACAAATGAATTGAGAGCTTATGGGTAAGAATTTAAAAACAGGCTAATATGGGTGACACTGTTATGTGTATTTACTAAAGGCTGTCTGATCAGGAGGAGGAAGTTGATGAGGCAGCTGGAAATAGCCTCACAGTGACGGGCCCTCGTTCTCCTGGGGGACTTCAACCACCCTGATACTTGTTGCAGGGCCAACACGACTCAGCACACACAGTCCAGGAAGTTCCTGCAGATCACTGAAGATAACTTTTTGATTCAAATGGTGAAGAAGCCAGCAAGGAAAGGTGTGTTGCTAGACCATGTATTAACAAACTAGGAGACACTGGTTGAAGAGGTAAAGGTTGGGGCAAGCTTTGTCTGTAGCAACCATGAGACAGTAGAACTCAAGATCCTGCATGGGGCAAGCAAAATAGTAAGCAGAACTAGAACCCTAAACTTCTGGAGAGCTAAGTTCAGCCTGCTTAGAGGAATTCTATCGGATAGGGCTCTAGCAGAGAAGGGAGTCCGAGAGAGCTGGACAATATTTAAGCACCACTTCCTCCTAGCTCAATATCAATGTATCCCGATGATGAAGAAATCAGGCAAAGGGAGCAGGAAACCTGCATGGATGAACAGGGAGCTCCTAGTAATTCTTAAATGCAAGAAGGAAATTCATGGGATATGGAAAAAGGGACAGGCTACATGGGAGGACTATAGGAATATCATCAGGGTATGCAGAGATGCAGTGAGGAAGGCCACGACCCACTTGGAATTGAGTCTGAAAAAAGACATCAAGGATAACAAGTAGCGCTTCTCCAAGCAGATCAGCAGCAAAAGGGAGAATAGGGAAAATGTGGGGCCACTGCTGAATCAGGTGGGTGTCTTGGTAACAGAAGACACAGAGAAAGTGGAATCACTGAATGCCTTCTTTACTGAGGTCAACTCTCAGGAGTCTCAGACCTTGGAGGTAAGAGAAGAAAGACAAAGGAAGACTCCTCCCTGGTTGTAGAGGGTTGGGTTGGAGATTGGCTAGGCAGTTTAAACACCCGTAAATCTATGGGCCCTGATGGGATGCACCCATGGCTGCTGAGGGAACTGGCAGATATTGTTGCCCTGCCACTTTCCATCATCCTTGAAAAATCATGGAGAATGGGAGAGGTGTCTGATGATTGGAGCAAGGCCGATGTTACAGTCCTCTTCAAAAAGGGCAAGAAGGAGGACCTAGGAAACTATCAGCCAGTCAGCCTCACCTCCAACCCTAGAAAGGTGATGGAACTGGTCATTCTGGAGGTCATCAGCAAGCATGTAGAAGAGAAGTAGGTCATCAGGAGTAGTCAGCATGGTTTCACTAAGGGGAAATCATGCTTGACCAATAGCCTTCTGTGATGGCATGTCAGGATGGGTTGACCAGGGGAGAGCAGTGAATGTTGTCTACCTTGACTTCAGCAAGGCTTTTGACAGTCTCCCATAACATCCTTGTAGATAAGTGCAGGAGATATGGGTTAGATGAATGGATAGTGAGGTGGATCAAGGACTGAGTGAATGGCAGAGCTCAGAGGCTCATGATCAGCACAGTAGAATCCAGTTGGAGGCCTGTAGTCAGTGGTGTTCCTCTGGGGTCAGTACTGGGTCTAGTCTTACTCAACTTGTTTATCAACAGCCTGGATGAAGGGATAGAATGCACCCCCAGCAATTTGCTGATGATATGAAACTGGGGGTAGTGGCTGATAGACCTGAAGGTTGGCTGCCATTCAGTGGGACCTTGATAGGCTGGAGAGTTGGGTGGAGAGAAACCTAGCGAAGTTCAACAAGGGCAAGTTTAGGGTCCTGCACCTGGGGAGGAATAACCCCAAGTACCAGTACAGGTTGGAGGCTGACCTGCTGGAGAGCAGCTCTGCTGAGAAGGACCTGGGAGTCTTGGTGGATGAAAAGTTGACCATGAGCCAGCAGTGCCATTGTGGCCAGGAGGGCCAATGGTACCCTGAGGTGCGTCAGGAAGAATGAGGCCAGCAAGTTGAGGGAGGTGACCCTTCCCTCTACTCGGCCCTAATGAGGCCCCACCTGGAGTACTGTGTCCAGTACTGGGCTCCTCAGTACAAGAAAGAGAAGGAGCTACTGGAGAGGGTCCAGCAGAGGGTCACAAAGATGATGAGGGGTCTGGAGCATCTCTCTTATGAGGAGAGACTGTGGGAGCTGGGCCTGTTTAGTGTAAAGAAGAGAAGACTGAAGGGGATGTCATTAATGCATATAAATATCTCAAATGTGGGTGCNTGAAGGGGATGTCATTAATGCATATAAATATCTCAAATGTGGGTGCCAGGAGGGTGATGCCAGACTGTTTTCAGTGGTGTCCAGCGACAGGACAAGAAGCAGTAGCCATAAACTGAAACACATGAATTTTCACCCCAAGGTGAGGAAAAACTTTACATTGAGGGTGGCAGAGCACTGGAACAGGTTGCCCAGGGAGGTCATGTAGTCTCCCTCTCTGGAGACATTCAAAACTCACCTGGATGTGTTCCTGTGTCACCTGCTCTAGGTGACCCTGCCTTGGCAGGGGAGTTGTACTGGATGATCTCCAGAGGTCCCTTGCAACAGTAACAATTCCGTGATTCTGTGAGTGCTGGCACAGAAGTGTGGGTGCAAAGTCCCTGGGGTCTCTGTCTGTCAGACAGATGTGATCATTTCTGTAGCGAGTTGTGATTCAGTTAAACAGAGTGAATGGGCTGCTGGGACCCCAGTGGCAGATGTGTCAAATGTCAGGTGTCTTCCCAGGGCTTCATGTTATCTTTTTTCCTCCCCCACTTCTGCTTTCTATTCCCCTCTGACCAAGCCTGTCTCTTCTCTTACACCTACCAATTACAGCTGGAAGAAAGGAAACTATTTTGCTGGTAGCTTTTGGTTCCCTGAGACTAAATGATTTCTGCTGCAAGGCTAAATCTCTTGATTTACCATGATCCTTTTTGTAGTGTCCATAATATAAGTTGTCTATACACAGGCTTAAATGAAAAGCTGAGGCTAAAAGGACAAGTTCTCAGTGAGATCCTTATGCTGCATAACTGTAGGTGTTTAGTTGAGGAGAACTAAGAATGCAGGCTAAGCTATAGGGGCAGTGGTCAGGCAGTGACTTCCCCAAAATCAAGTTTCTGGACACATAAGCTCTAAGAGTTTGCTTCTCAATGACTACATATAAACTGGTCACTCTAATACCAGGCTACTGAACTAAGGTGTCTAAATCAGTGTGTATACCGCCATGCGACAGTAGAAATATGTTATAAAGTATGTTATAAAGTTTTCACATCAAAATGAAGGCTTGCCATAATCACCTTGGGTTTTGTTTTACTTCCTCTGTTTCTTTTCCATCTCGCTCGTGCTTGAATCATATATGGTATTTCTCTTTCATCCCACTCTTTTCTGTAGCACGTGTTCCCGTTTGTCTGTGCTCTTCTACATTCAAAGTGGTCAGAGGAACAAGAGCAGCAGGATTGCAGCACCTTTGCCTCATGAATTTCCACTTCTTTTTACTCTTTTCTTCATTGGAGAGGGGCTTGATACATGGAAAGAGTAGACTGTGAGATGGATTATCACAGGTGGGTTTAGTTTGAAACAGCTGTGTATCATCCCTGTCCTGCCCATTCTGCCTGGGCTTATTTGACATCCTGCTCAAATGGCTGAATTTGAAAAGTTCACAGTGTCTGAAAATTTGGAGTGCTTTTACAGTGTATTTCAGTGAAGGGATCTGACTGTATTTCAAGCAATAAAAAACTGGCAGAGCCTACAAAGACCAGGCAGGTTTTTTTCCTCACAGAATTAGTATTACTTACAATAAAAAAACAGGCACCACATTCAAACCATGTTTTGTTTTGCTTCATTAACCCTCATCTGTTTGTAAAATGTGCTTTCATCCTCAGTTCCTATTTTCTGAATATCTGAACAGAGACACTAGGTGTGCACAGAATGATGAGCTAAAGTGGGCAGACTTTAGACCAGGAGCTATACTTTAACAAGGGTCTGAGGCAATTTGATTGGACATGGAGTTTTGTTTGATCCAGTTCCCATTAACTGCAACCATGGATTAAGTATACAGTCTTAAAGAGGTCTAAAATTAAAAGGTATTCTATGCAATAATGTTAATTATTAGCTAAAATCATGTTGAATTCAAAGGTAGAATTGTGTCTAAGTAGAGATGGGAATATTTTTGAGGTCAATGCACAATTGACTTATGAAATACACCTGAGAACAGTAATGTCATCTGCAATAAGACAATGAAAATGCATAAAATCCAAGTGTTCATTAATTCAAGCTAATAAAAGAAGCAAGATGCATCTGTATGCAATTTATCTTTTCTGCAAAGGATTTCATGTGGAAATTAAAAAGGCTAGATCTACATCTAAAACCTGTGAGCAGTTTATAAGAGCATTTATTCATAGAATCATTTAGGCTGGAAAAGACCCTTTGGGTCACTGAGTCCAATAGTTAACCCAGCACTGCCAAGTTCACCACTAAACCATGTCCCTAGATGCCATGTCTGCAAGATCTCCAGGGATGTTGAGTCAACCACTTCCCTGAGCAGCCTGTTCCAATACATCTTTCAGTGAAGAAATTTTTCCTAATATCCAATCTAAACTTCTCCTGCTGCGTTTCCTCTCATCCTGTCATGTTCAAATGTATGTATCTAACAACCATTCATACAGACCTGTGAATGGCCCCAAAAGAGACACAAGGACAGGTAGTCATTAAGAAAAGTGCCCCAGCAAATCTTTATGGAGTTCTGAATGTGATACTGGGCCAAGAGTGACATCACACAGTCAAACCTCATTTCTAGTCAGAAATCTAGTTGGTATATTCTGTATGAAATCAAACATATTAATCATCTGGATGGGAAGCTGCTAAGTATAGAATTGCAAAAACAAGTAGGATGGATCAGAAAGAAAAGATCAGTGTTAGAGGAGGAGCAGAGCTCATGTTAAAAACTGCTTTTTCCCCCTGCAGTGATCTGCAGACCAAATGGAACTGGACTGATAATTCTGTGATTTGCAAAGACACCAAAACTTGTTTGGTTTTCATGCATTCAGAATTTTGGCAACAGAAAGGAGACAATCTGTTTAATTTCCTGGGTGAGAGGGATAAACAATGCTGTTCTAACATACTACACAGTCTGTCACTTTTGCATTTGATAGTGTCATTCACGTTGTATCTTAGGCCAGCTGTGAGTACATAATAGTGACTGGAGCAGATATTTTAAAAACTGGATTTTGATGATTTTTTTATTCTCAAATACAACAATCTAAGAACAGGGAAATAAATATTTCAGATTGGCAACTAACTCCAAGATTAGTACCTTATCTGAGTCTCTTTGGTTGATTAAAAGGGATACTAAATTAATCAGTAAGGCTCCTAAAATAAGCTTGTGTATGATTCATGGAAGAATAGAAACTTCACCATCTACCAGTAAGGGTCAAAGGCACCTTGTTCAGAGGGCTCAATCACTGACCAAGCAAGTGCAGACAGAACGCATTTTAATTTTCAGCTCTTGACACTGTATACTTAATCCATGGTTGCAGTTAACAGAAACTGGATCAAACAAATCTCCACGTGCAAACTAATCTTCCCAGAATCAGCAAGGTACAGCTCCTGTTCTGAAATCTCTTCACTTTAGCACATCACCCACTTGGTGCATATCTGGAATCTGTTCAGATATTCAGGAAGTAAAAACTGAGGATGAAAGCACGTTTTACAAACGTGTTTTACTTGTAACCAGCTGAGGGTTAATACACCTAAACAAATTAAGCATGGCTTGAACATGGAGCTTTGTTTTATTTTAAGTAGTAGGAATTCTGTGGGGAAAAACTTCTTTGCCTAATACTTGCTGTCTCTGCTTGGTTTTTATTTATAGTTCTGTTTAGTGAAATATGCTAGGAAAGTGCTCTGTGTTCTAGGACATTTGTGAAATCTTAAAGCTCACTAGCCTGGACAGAATTCTGTAATTTTGGGTAGAATGCAAAAACAAGCAGTGCTTTCTCTGTCTGTGTTTTATCTAGTATGTCTGCCTTTGTCTGCTGTGCAACTAAAGTGTGCAAATAGTTTCATAGAAATAATAGTTCAATTCTCTTTAGAGTACAAAGATAAATGGGCACTGAAAGCTTGTGGAAGTGCAGAATAAGATTGGGTTTAGCTATGAAGATACAAGCAAGGATCCCATAACTTCAGGTAGTTACCTGGACCAAATTTCTGATTTCTTAAAGATGTCACAATGTTAATAGTTGTCCTGGGTTGTGGGGA
>WBMZ01003040.1:0-77236 GCA_013400975.1 Atrichornis clamosus
CGGGCGCGGGGCCCTCGGGCGGGCCGGGGGCTCGGCGCGGGGGGAGCGGGCTGGGAGCCGGGGCTGGGCGAGCCGCGGCCCCTCGGCTATGCTGGAGCCTCGGCTCCGCCTCCCGCCCGCTCAGCGCCTCCTAAAATGGCGCCGCGGCCGCGATGGATCCTCGGGAGAGACCCCCGAGAGACCCCCCCGGTTAAAATGTTAACTCAGACCCCAAAAGCCCGAGTTATTACAATGAAAATAAAAGCTTGTGGTAATCGGTTGGAAATTACACTCGGTAAAGGGGTGCTGTTTTGATTTATTTTTTTGTATATTTCATTATATGAATAAGAACAGACATGTTTATAAGCAGTTGAAGGGTAAATTAGGTTTGGGATTTGGGTTTCTCTCAAGAAGGTTCTGGGTTTCACGAAATTCACAGAATAAACATTTGTGATCCTGTATAACTATATGTTTTTATGGAGATGAATTGAAAATATGAGACTTGGGTGTTACAGAGCAATGTGTTGATTGAGACATTTGTAGCTTAGAAAGGTGGTAAAGCCAACCCAGGATAGATTGCGTTTTGGAAATTCAAGAAAAATTTTATTCTGTTAGCATCGAGGTGCATTTTCTAGTTGAATTTAATTCTGGATGTAACTTAATGGCTGAGCATTTTTTTTTTTTTTATTTACTGATGGTTTTACGTATTCCTACATTTCTAGACTGAAGGATGGAATATTTGTGAATTGTTTGGGAACTGGATCTTAAGGAAAACATGGAGTTATGGATGTACTGGCTTCTGAAGAAGCTTGTGTACTTGCCACAGAAAGTAATTAGAATATTTTAAATTTGGAATCGTGCCTTCAAATACTGCATCAGGTTGTTTTGGAAGCAAATTGTTTCCAGAGGACTGTCGGTGAACTTAATAAAGAACTTGCAGTGCTTTTGGCCAGACGGGTTCTTGCTCCGGTACAGATTTTAGTTCCCTTGTATTCCAGCAACTCAACATTGTTTCCATTTGATCCAGGCTGTGTATTTTAAACGCTGTTGCAAGCAAGTGGCAATGTCACCGCCTGGCTATTTCCATGTGCGTCTCCAATGACAGTGGTCCAGCTTCTTCCTTGTATTGCTTTGTGTGAGAGGCAAGTATTTCACTTGCCATCATTTATAAACTGATGAGTACAGAGTCCTGAATCCCCCAGGAATGGGTGTGTTTTTTGGGGCTGTACAGTAACTTGCAGGACCATGAGGGATATACAAAAGGCTTTCAATTTTCTGTGGGTTTTGGTTCAGTGAGGAGCAGGCATACCACTAGAAATTACAGTAGTCCCAGTCATCGTTGTTGCCCAAGATGACATTTTCATTTTTTCCCAGTGAAGAATGGAAATGAGCTGTATTTATGGATAGATGCGTAATGCTCATCACCAAGATAATGGTAAAGGAACAAAGAAAAGAAAGCTGTATGTCTAATTGCTATGTGTTGAGATGAGAGACCACGGGAATGTGGGAGAAAAATCTACCTGAGAAGTACGATTTAGCAGCAGCCTTCATATTGGCTGGAGTTGGGTGGCTGTGAGCTCTGGGTAGCGTGACAGAATTCCCTGCGTGTGCCGGGCGTGTGGTCAGCACTGTGCAGGGCATGGCCACAGGGCTGGGGATGTTACGGAAAGTCCATTTGTTGCTGATAACTACAGTTGGATTTATTTGGACTTTCTGCTGAGATTAATTAAGTTTCTACATGGTTCCTGATGCAAGAAATTGGAAGTAGGCCCTTGAAGTCTGAGTTTTCCATCATGTTTTCTCTGCCTCTCAAGTGGGAAGCTGTGTTTATGGAAGTGGGGTGTGAGCAGAGCTCTGTGCCTTCCTACTGAGGGATAGCGCTTGCTTGAACAGTGTTTCCATGCTCCCAGCACTGACTCTCAAAAACCTCGCTGAGTTGTGCTTTGTTTGGCCTGTTTAAGTCTCGTGGATGTAATCACACCAAAAGGTTATTTTTCCGTGAATAGCTTAATGCCTAAGGGCAATGTCAAATATGGCTATTGTTCCAAAGGACGATACCTATACCTACTAGGTATAGAGTGTAAACCACATTGAATTGTAGCTGGAGCTAGTTAAAATAAAAAAATCTTTGAGGGCTTTTCCCTGATAACACTGATTGGATGATCTCCCTGACTAGTATTTCTTGATCTGCCAGGGCTTCATGTGTGCAGACTGGTGCCTGTCTGGTAAGAATCAGCCTGAGGGCTCTCTTCTGTTTCAGTATTGATACATGAAGAGCATAACAGCTTTTTACAAACACGGTAATTAAGTGTGGCCATTTGTGCATCCCAGTTCTTTCTTGGTGTATCTTTCATTGAGCCTGGTTACCTGGGTGATGGTGGGACTGGGCAGAAACACCTTCGAAGTCTAGGAGTAATTTGTAACCATGAATAATACATAATACTTTCACAGATCATTTGAAATAATCAACCTCTGAATGGCAGTTAAATTATTCTAGGTTTAATACGTGCTGTGTGTTTAATGTTACATTGGTTGAGTGACCGATTGTATGTGCTTTGCCTCAGCATTTGGTAAGTTCTAAAGAAGTGGTCAAAATATACCCAGTGTAGTCACTGTTACGTGTCAGCAGTGTTTGTCCTGTTAGTGCTGAATTGTTTATTGACAGAGGAGAAAGGAAGTTCTTTATTGCCAGGTGAGGGTTGTTCCACTGGCCATTTTGAATGAAAAGATGCTGATTTAGAGTTTCTTTTCCATACATTGTGAGGGTACAGAGAAATGGTCTTGTCTCCTCACTGGTATATAAATGCCCTTTATCACAGGAACTGGGGTTTGGTACATTGCTCAGGAAGGTGTGATGACAGTCTAAAAATGCACAACAGAATGAGTTGAATTTTTGGATAGAGTTTCCTTTGGTTATTGCAGAAGGTATCTAGTGCAGGTGGAGGCAGAGGTGTCAGAGTCACTCCCCAGAAAACACTAATCCCTACTTGAGTATGAGCATGGCATCCAGTTTTTTGAGAGAAGACAATTTGGTCATATATACAGTGTAGAGTGTTCAGGGTTCTTGAATTGCTGGTAAAATACCTTTGAATGGACAGTGCTGCTAGCCAAAATATTTTAAATGAAGTGAAGGGGTGTTACTGGTAAAGGCATTCAAGAAACCTTGATTCAAGCTTTGTCACCTGCAGTTTTTGTTCTGTAACAATGATATTGGTTACATTTCCTTTTTGATTTGTCACCAGTGCTAATTTTCACAATGTAAATATGATTTTGGGCCATACTATTCTCTGGTATGTACCTTGTTCATGGTGTATTTTTCTAATTCTTTTTTTCTGTTGCAGAATTTTTACTTGGTTTAACACCTGGTCTTTCAAGTTAGATTTTCTCTAATCAAACATGCATATACCCACTGCAGTTCATGAGCTGCTCCAGCTCATTTAGCTTATATTGAGTGCCTTAATTCTGAGAGGACAAGTATGTTACTGAATATACTTTCTTTTGGGTCAAAAAAGGCCTCTGCAATCAAAGTTTAATTTCTCTAGTGCATAGAATTTATGTGTTTTGTGGATCTCACTCCTGTGTTTTAAGCTGAGTTGTCTGCCCAACTTCTTTTTCAGACAGAGGCACATGTTCCCTTCTGTCTCCTCTGCTGTTCGGGAGTTACCTTTCTTAACAGGTTATTTTTGGCCAGAAGTGAATGTTTTAAACTATTTCCAGCTGCATTTGCAAGGGCTTTTCCATTAGCTAGCTTTTGCATTCCCATATCCCTCATATTTCAGACTAAGATGATTGTGAAAATTAATGTTCCTGTTTGAACTTGCTGTCAATCAGCCAAGAGACCTGCCCCAACAGAATTCCCAGGTAGTGAGAATATAGTACATCTGTGTGGTGGGCTTTGTATTGGGCAGGTTCTGTGTTCCTCCACCCCTGGCCCTGGCAGAAGAGGAATGCACAGCGTTGCAATTCTGCCTTGCCACTGCATGAGCTTCTGGGTTCTCTAGCAAGGGAATCCTTTACCCCTAACTGCCAGTGGTGGCAGTTAGGGGTAAAGTCCCTCAGTAGCTGTTCCAGGGGCTCTGTGAGACTGGAGCATGGTTTAGGGCTCCTTTGCTGCTGCTTTGTTGAACATACCAGGGATCAAGTCGTTGATGGGACTGTGTAGTTATGCCTTCCATCTCTTCAGAGTTACAAGTGTAGTGTACAAAGCCTTCTGTAACATTTTAATAACGGTGGTTTAGATTATTCTGGAACGCTTGCAGAAAAAAAAAGTTTCAGTCCTAGTGTTCTGATTTGTTGTGGGGTTTTTTTGTTGTTGTTATTATGGTTGATAATCTAAACTGGAAATTCTCTTTCTACAGAAGGCATTTGATGTGTCAACCTTGCCAGCCTTCTCACCTAGTCCTGATTGTACTTACAGCATCTTGATGTGCATATGAAAATTTAGTCTTGTATGTGCCAGTGATTGTAGCATCAGCAGCTTTCTGGGTTTTTTAAATTCTAGTAAATTCTGTAAAAATTGAATTGTGCTGGCAGTGAAGTGTTTGGTTTTGGTTTTTTGTTTTTATAATTGCAACATTAGGTGTGATCAAGTAAGAATGAAAGATATTTGTGTTGTTGACATAGCTTAAGCTGACAGCAGTAAGCACTCTTACGTCAGAACAAATTCCTCCTTGAGTTCTGCCAGTTTAAGGCTGAAGACATGGATGACTGATGTCCTCTTCCAAATCTACCTGTGCTGAGGCTGTTGCCTTCTTGGATGTGATGACGGTGCTTCTCTGTGATTGCTTCTGAGCCATTTTCAGTTACTCACCTGAAAATGCCCGCCTTGCCTTGCGCAATAACCAAACCTGTCTGGCTGTGTCTGGCAGGAGTTCACAAGGCCTCGTACAATAGATCTGTGTGAGTGGCATCAGAGGAGCAGGGATTGAATTTTTACACTCACTTAGGGACCCTTAAACACTACACCTGTATTCAGTAATGTCGTTGCTGCTGTCAGTTCTTTTTCTTTAGGTAGTACATTAAGCTGGAAAAAGTTTATTCCTGGCTAAAGAATGAATACTGGAGCTCAGTTGCTCAGTAGTCAGGTCTCCAGTATTTCTGCTGAATATTTTGAACATGCCTTCCAATACAGGTGTTTCATGCTTGCTGGTTGGTTCTAAACTCTTTCTTAAGTTTTGATATCCCATCCTCCCACTGGTGTCCTGGCCTATAGCATGACTGTGCCAAGCTCTGTTGAAGTTATTGAAGCAAAAGGGTTGAGCATCTTTTGAGTTTGTTGCATGAAGCTGGTCTTGGGGATATCAGGTACAACTAGTTTGGGAATAGCTTTAGCCTAGCTCTTTAACAACTTGAATGATGCAAAACGAATATGGCTTGTTCTACAGACAGGACTGAAAACTGTCTCTGTAAATGGTCAGCTGCATGCATTACTGCCACTGAACTCCCATGAGGCAAGGAACGCATCTGGGTTTCCTGACTTGTTTGGCTTCCTATGTTTTTTTAAAAAGTTTTTTTTCTAGTTTAATTTTAAATCTAAGAAAAGATAGTAAGATCTTTTGTATGAAGCAAAATAATGACTGAGTTCTTTCAGAAGACCCCCTTGCTATCCCCCTTTTCCATCTGCTCTTGTCAACTACTTACTGTTAAATAGCAGTTCCCCTTCTTCCATTTGCCTCTGAGGGAAAGAACACTCTATCAGTTACACTGAGTATGTAAGACTGCTACTGATCTTTTCAAGTGGAAGTAGCTTAAGGAGACTATCAAGGTTTTGAATGGTGTCAGTCATTACTTCTGTAATACAAAGGAAAAGAGGGTTATTTGGCAGAAGTTTGCTGCTTGCATGCTTTCTTGTAGACCTAGAATTTACAGGAGATAAAGGAAGGTGGTTGTCTCATCTAATCTTACAGGAGTACTGGCATTGGGGTTCTCTTTTGGTTGTATAACATCTTGAATTTAAACTGGTCTCTCTTCTCACTCAATAGAAGAGGTTAGAAATGAAGGTACAGGTGACAGTCACAAATCCATAAAGAAAGCAGATCTGTCACCTTTCAGTCCTGGCAAAAGAGTATTTTGCTGCTCTGACTACTTTGTGGATGGAAATCCTGGTTTTACTTACTTTGGAATACTAAATAATAAAATGTCAGTGGGGAGCTTTGTATTTTAATTTTGTTCCTACTTACACATTCACATTGAACTCCTTAGTGGATTGCGAAGTTTGGCATAAATCAGTTTCCCATTTGTGTCATGTGTAATCTGACTGCTGCCATGCTTCCTTCACAGAAGGGTGTTACTGGAAGCTTCATTTATCAAGTTTTGTTTAAAATGTTAGACAGTGAATGACAATATCTTTTGTTTTAAAAAGTGAACCCATTTTTTGTCTGAACATGTTCTCATTCCTCCCCAAGTAAGGGATGGGGGGAAACCTTTAAATTGAAAAGCATTGACTCTGCAGAAGACTTGCTGGCTGTAATGGATGACTTTGCTTGGAACTGGAATCTCTTCCAGGTCATGATGTTTGGCCCACTAAAACCAGTATTCATCCCAATTAGCTGATCATTGTGCCTTTAGTCACATCCTGTACACCTTGGCAACAGGAAATTATGGGTGTGGCTGAAGTCTTCGATCTCATAAAAATATCTTCATGGTAACTACAAATAACTATTTCTTGGTTACAGTGGATGCTTCTCATCACACACTTTACTAGACAGCACAGTGGGCTGCAGGTGTGAATTCTGGTCTGCCAAGAATGACACATTACCATCTGCAACCACGACTTGGGAGCTGTGTTGTCTAATTAAAATAGTGGTTGTATTTCCCTTACGGAGTTAGTGGTAATCTTTTGAAAAGTACTTTGTAGTGCTGCTTTAAGCATTGATTTACAATTTTACACAGACACTGATATTTACTGTTTGGTTTGGATCTTGTTATTTTCTTGTAAGTGCCCCAGAGCTTTTCAGGGTAGATAATTGGGCTGGGTTGTCTGAGCTCATGCTAGAATATAGGTACCTAAGACAGGGTTGGAGTAATTAAGAAATATCTGGCATATTCTGGAAACACAGATGACTTTGGGTACAGATTAATTCAGAGGATTTTGCAGAAATGGACCACTTGAAATTATTTCTGTGAGACAAGGTTGGTGATGTACTCTGCTTGAGAGGGAAACTTGCTTATCCTCAGCACAGAGTGAGTTGAGAAAGGAAAATGGATGGATTATGGCTTTTATGGCATTTGACTCTGAGCCTTAATTTGTAGTGTATAGGATAAAAATATATGCAGGGAGCAGGGGAAAAAAGAGATGTCTGCATACCTACAACCCTTGCATCTCATTAAATAAACTGAGGATCTGAAGATCATATGATAGTAACTTTAATAGTCATACATCTTTAAAAAATTCTTATCCATGGCTGTTCATACACTTGGATCTTGCTTTGTCTAAAACAGTGAAGCTGATCTTTGTGTTTTAAGAACAGTATTTTGCATTGATGTGCTTTTTAAACAGAGGCAGTTCAGTACTGTTCAGCTGATCCTTTAGATGATGTGCAGCAAGCCAGGAACAGTTTAAGTACTAGGTTGTGTTTTTATGCAGTGCTACTCACTTTATAATGCAGTGCTACTCACTTTATAGTAAAGTGAAAATTGGTTGTTGTGTGTTCAAACCAATATTGGTTTTATTCTTGTTGTGTTTTGGGATTGTACAAGTTTTCTCTTTACAGAGAAACAACTGAGTAAGCCAGTATCAAGTCAGAATGAATTCCAGTCACTATGACTAAGCTGAAGTGTATTTGGTACGTGGTTGTTGTTTGAACTTTGAGATTGTTCTGAGTAAAATATGTGACTTTCCACCTCAGCAGTATTGTTTATGACAGCATTGCACTGGTTGCTCTTATACTCTATCTGTGCAACTGTCTCACAGCTATGTGTTTTTTCTGTGTTAGACTTCATTGGTAATTGGCTGTAAAATTAGCATTTATCAACTTGAAGTAATGTATTCTTTGCAGTCCTATTCTGTATCTGTTCGCACTTGATTTTGAAATCTGAGAGCGTGGTGCTAAAAAAAAAATTCAACTGAATCAAGGTAGGGTTTTACAACTGTAGTATAGTAGCTTGTTGATAACAAGTTTTTGCTTAAGTATCCTGCACCACAGAAGTTTGACTTGTGGTAGTATTCTGCAGTGTAAAAAAGATTTAAGTGTTGAAGGTGTAGAGAAGTTCAGGGGTGTCTTAATGGTAAGAACTGTTAAGAACTAAAAAAAGGCTGAGATAAAAAAGAATTAAAAGTGTTCAAGAAAAATCAGTTTCTGAATTGTGTAATTGTTCAGCCTGTTGATATCAGAATACTGCAGTGTTGCACTATTATCTTTTGTGGCAATAGGTCGCTGGGTTTTTGAAGTTCTTTCCTAGTTCTCTTTTGTCAAGTGGTTTGATCAAGGAGTTTTCTGCCTTGTACTGAAGGATGGTGAAGCGAGCTTTACTGCTTTGTCTCCATGAGGAAGTGTAGGAGAACTGCTGGTGAGACTCAAATGGATTCATTTGTTGGAGGGGAAGATGGGCAGGGAGGGAGTTGTGTGATACGGCTGAGTAAGCAGCACCATGATAGATCCTGCTAAAATAAAAATAGGGAGTGGAACCAGGTGAAGTTGCACAGGATTGCACTGTGTGATCCAAGGTCAGGGCACAGATACTGCAGGAGTAGTATTAGTGATGGCTTACCTTTGTGAAATTGTGTTATTAGATGTACTGTTGTCTTACCAACTTGTGTTTGTATTGTGTTATAGTATATTAAAAGGTTTTTTTGCTTTACCCTGTTATAGGAGTTAATATGGAAATTTGGGATACAGTAGATGGACTGCTTGTTGTTGACTTATTTTCAGGATGGTTTTTTTTTCTGCCTTCAGCTCTGCTGCAACTCTTTTTTGGAGGCAAGTAGAGTTCTTAAGCACTTCAGTATGTGCCACGCTTAGTGCTGTGGGACATAAGGCTGTAAATTAACTAAGCAGTGCATAACACAGTATTGCATGAAACTGGTTTTAGAACGTGGAAATGTTGGAATCCCTGCACCAGTGGTCCTCCACTGCAGGATTTAAACAGAGGTTGCTGTTTTGCAAGTTGACCTGGAACAGTCTTTTTCCATCAGAGTAGCTGTCTGACTTCTCTACGTGTTTGGTCATGTGCGTATCTGAGTGATTTAATATTTCAGAAACTGAGGAAGCAACAACTCAATTGCTGAGAACTCTGCCATTCTCAGTCAGCACAAATGCTGTATACCTTTGATGAAAAATGAATGCTGCATTCTTAGTGCAGTGCTTCAAGTGTCTTAAGAAAATACGGTGGTAGAAACATTCTAATTAAAGAGTAGGTTTTTTTAGATTGGAGCGCTATAAGCATCTGTGATGTTCTCTGTCAAAAGGAGAATTAAGCTGGCTAATACTTCTGAATGTAATAGCGTATTAGAAGAAGCTAAGGCTGTTAAAACACCTTCAAAACATCCGGTGAGTGTCACTGCATTAAAATTAACTAAGTCAGGCTATTTTAAAATAAATCTGCACTTTTAGCATCAACCACAAGCCAACAATGACCTATCTTTAGTACTAAGCACAGCACGAGTGGAAACCGTCATATGAGACTGACTTGTGATGTAAATACGTCTGCAGAGTGATTTTGGTCTGTGCTCTTGTAACATCTAAAACTTTGTGTTGTGCAGGCTGCTTAACCACACTGCATTTTTTAATTTCTTTGCTGTGTTGAATGAAATGTTGAGTTTCATGAATCTCCATCATTAAACTTATGTGTTGCTTCTGTTTGAAGTGGTGACCATGGCTGTCAGCCAGGATGATGTGCAGGGACACTGAGACCACATTTGGGTGGGAGTGTCAGCCACTGTCTTGTAGACAACTTGGGAAATAGAATAGAATAAAGTTTTTATATTTTTCTCTTGTCATTCAGGCAGTGAGGTTAAAAAGGATCCTTTTTGAATAGGAGCATTGACAGTTGAAAAACAGGGAAATCTTTGTAGATGGTAACTAGTAAACTTGTTACTATTTATATTTCTAATACCTTCTTGATTTAGAAAATCATTGTGGCATGTGTCTGGTGACTGTTCTGAGAACAAACTGTAACAACTGTCTTGCGTTATTTCAAAATTACCTTTCTGGTGCTATATTTAGCCTATGCTTCTTCATACAAATTGCTTTTGTCTGCAACTTTTATGTATACAGTTTCTTGGAAAAAATGATGACAAAGATCTTTCCCAGCTTTGGTTTATAAAGATACAACTTGATGTTACTAGTCTGTGTTTAATCGCAAAACTTGTTGAGAAAGCTTGCACAGGTAATTACCTGCTCTGTAATTACTGATACCAATGGATGTTTGTTCTCATTCTGCTTCATGCAGGATTCCCTGCCTTTGCAGGCAGGTCAAAGATGTGTGTACAGATGGGTGTCAGTGTGTTGGTAGTGTTTTGGCCATGTCTGATTTGGGCTTTTGGAGGTAAGACATTGGCAGGATTTTTAGATCTAATTTTTCCAAATATTTACGAACTCTAAGTTCCAGTAGTCATCATCGTTGTTTTATGCTTCACAGAACCAGTTTTGTAGAAAGTGTGAAGTTTTACTTAAGATGGAAATTAATTCTGAAATACCATCCTCAAGGAGGAATAAAAGCCTCCCAACTCTTCCTAATACGGGGTTTCATAAGGCAAAACACTGTTTTAAGTAAAGATAAACTTTTACCTCGAGTGCTTCAGAGAAGGGAGAAGAGCTCCTAAAGAGAGCAGATAGTAGAGATTTGGAATTTGTAGAGGGTGCTTTGAATAAAGTGACTGGTTTATAGACAAACTCAAAATTTGTGTTTTTTTTTGTTTTATAGGCTAAAGAAATTTTGACAAAAGAATCTAATGTACAAGAAGTGCGATGTCCGGTCACAGTCTGTGGAGATGTCCATGGACAATTTCACGACCTCATGGAACTTTTCAGAATTGGAGGCAAATCACCAGACACAAACTATTTGTTTATGGGGGACTATGTTGACAGAGGCTATTATTCAGTTGAAACAGTCACATTGCTTGTAGCTCTTAAGGTAACTTTTCTTCTCAGCTATACAGTTCCGTATAAAACGTATAATTACTATCCTGACTACACTTAAGACCTGTTATGATTTTCAATGCATTGGTATTAGAGGTACAGAAACTGACAGCTTGGCTTAGTTTTCTAAGTCACTTCTTAAAAAAATTGATATTCAGGTGCAAGCCTGAGCTTTATCTAAAATGAGTGATGTGTTTACTTTTTACTTGCCTAAGAAGCAATCTTTAAGAATTTCCTTGGAGAGATCAGCTTAATGCACAGGTTTAGTGAAGTCCACTAGTAAGAGCAAATATAATTAGTAATTAATTTCAAAAGTATATGGCAGTTGAAGATTTGAAAAAATGATTCCTTTTTTTCCCCCAGCGGTTATAATTGAATCTTAAGAAGGGTGGTTGGTTTTAATAGCTTCATTGACATGTGGCAGGGATTGAGGAGTGCAAATTCTGTTTTGGAGAAGACATGCTTTATTGATGCCTCTAAAATAAATTGTTATGTCTAGGTCCGTTACCGTGAACGTATCACAATTCTTCGAGGGAACCATGAAAGCAGGCAAATCACACAAGTATATGGTTTCTATGATGAATGTTTAAGGAAATACGGAAATGCAAATGTTTGGAAATACTTCACAGACCTTTTTGATTACCTGCCTCTAACTGCCTTGGTGGATGGCCAGGTATGTTGACATTTGACAAAGTTAAATGCTGTTGGTTGTAAAGGGAGCTCTCACCATTGCGTTCTGTCAGCTCTCAGCTTTAAAGGAATCAGATGCAAATTTTCTCCTAGTCATTTATTCCAGACCATTATAACTGCCCTGATTAATGTAAAGAATTAAACCTTATGTATCTTAACTCTTGCAGATTTTCTGTCTACATGGTGGCCTCTCTCCATCAATAGATACACTGGATCACATCAGAGCACTTGATCGCTTGCAGGAAGTTCCCCATGAGGTACTGAAAAATAATTTTCTAAACCAATGAGATTCATGGTTCAGCATATATTGAGTGGTTGAATTCACAAGCTGAAAGTGAAATTCCAAATCAACTTATGAAAGTGCCTGTCTTCCTGTTCTGGTTTTTTGGAGGAAAAGTGAGGGGCATATTCTTGCTTAAAGAAACATATTAAGTCTCAAAGAGTTGCTGCAAGAAGTTCTGCAGGGGTGGTGTGTGTGTGCAAGTTTTTTGTGGTTTTATTTGGTTTTGGTTTTTTGCACTTCCCCTCTGAAACGTCTTCTACATCTCTTACAGGGTCCAATGTGTGACTTGTTATGGTCAGATCCAGATGATCGCGGTGGCTGGGGAATTTCTCCTCGAGGTGCAGGTTATACATTTGGACAGGATATTTCAGAAACCTTTAACCATGCTAATGGCCTTACGTTGGTTTCAAGAGCTCATCAGTTGGTAATGGAGGTGAGCGGGACAGCCTGTTCCAACTTTGGATTATGTTCCTGGTCCTTTAATTCCCTGCTGTGTGTCAGAGATGTGCATATGCTGCTGTGACAGCTGATCATCCATCTGAGAATCTTCCAGAAACTGGACCTTGACAGTATTCACATGCTAAAGGAGTTTCTTAGGTTACAGTGGAGTAACCTTTATTTTGGCCATTTTTCCTGAAAATGTACCGTAATATCCCAAACCAGGCGTTAGTACTAGACGTGGTATTGCATTTCTGTGTAGGTAAAAAAGTTCTTCAATATATGTTCCTTGAAAAAAAGGTGTATTTCTTTCTGTTTAGCTTGGATATGTGCTTTTGTTCTTGGCCTCTAGTTATTCCTGGCAGTTCAGATTTTTAAATGTATGTCTGGATTTTGGTTTTGGTGGTCACAGTTGAAGCTTCAGAGTAGATTGTGTACTTCAGAATTGCTGTTTTAACCTTCTGTTGCTACTGCAATGGAGAAATCTTGCTGGGTGGTGTTTTGGGTTTTTTTGTTGTTGGTGGTTTTTTTTTTTTTTTTTTTTTTATGTCTAGGTCGTATTTACTGGTGGGAAGCAACCTGTGAAGGCTAAAATTCCTTCAAACATTCTTTTTCTCCAGAAGAGAAATAAAGACATGGTGTTCACCTTATTTAAAATGACCTTACAAATGCCACTTAGGGCTGTGCGCATTAAAAATTTGGTTTGTAGTCAGGTGTTTGGTTATGTGGGGTACCTGAACTTGCTTGTCATCATTATTTTCTCTTTCCTCTCCAGGGGTACAACTGGTGCCATGATCGGAATGTAGTAACAATTTTCAGTGCTCCAAACTATTGTTACCGTTGTGGCAACCAGGCTGCAATTATGGAACTTGATGATACTCTAAAATACTCCTTGTAAGTATGTTTAAAAATTAGAATTATGTTGCCCATAATTTTAAGATACCACTTAATTATTGTGTTAAGGTATGGGGGTTTTTTTCCCTATGGTAGGAAAAAAATACTTCTGGAACATGGAATGAGTGTGGAATTGTTGGGTTAGTCACATTTAAAGTCCAGTATCTGGAACAGTTGTTACTGAGATCTTCTCTGTCAGATTAAAGTGAGACTCCTTGTTTTTGTTTCGTATAACTGCTTGGAGTTTAATTAATTACTGTGGAGGTATGTGATTTGAGAGTAGGAGTAGTCTGTCACATCTAAGGTAGTGCCCACGTGTTGATCTCCGGCAAGAGACTTTTGGAATCTTTGAATTTTCCAGATGTTGAGATGTCAGCTTTTTGAATGAGGATTCTAACTAACTACTGCAGCAGCAACTTTAC
This sequence comes from Atrichornis clamosus, assembly GCA_013400975.1. Lineage (NCBI taxonomy): Eukaryota > Metazoa > Chordata > Aves > Passeriformes > Menuridae > Atrichornis > Atrichornis clamosus. The sequence continues at coordinate 13,785 of WBMZ01003040.1, forward strand.
TAGGAAGTGAGGCAAAAGTACTGTGTAAACTGCCCTCTCTGACAATAATTGGAGACTTCAGCTTTCTAAATAGATACTAATATTTGACCCATCTGAGTGTTAAAGCTAACATTAATTTCTCTCCAGACCTTCATAGTAAGAGGAGTTTAAAATGCAATGGTTTTAAGTACATACTAATAGGAGTGGAAGAGCTTGAACACTTGTTCTGGAAGACTTAACTTTGTTGATAAAACTTGAAAAGACTGACCTGTGTTAAAGCACTGCTTCTGTAATTAATGGATAGAACATACCTGGATGTAACCCGAGCTCTTGTGTTTTCACTGATTTCTGTGCTTTTCAGTTTGCAGTTCGACCCGGCGCCGCGTAGAGGTGAACCGCATGTTACTCGTCGCACCCCAGACTACTTCCTGTAAAGAGATTTTAGACCTGTACAGTATTGCCATGAACCATATGTTGACCTAAAGAAAATGGGAAGAGCAACAGTAACTCCAAAGTGTCAGAAAATATTTAACATTCAAACTTTGTTTTCACATGGACCAAAAGACGTGCCATATTCAAATACAAAGCCTCTTGTCGTCAACAACTGTGACCACTTTAGAATGAACCAGTTCATTGCATGCTGAAGCAACATTGTTGGTCAAGAAACCAGTTTCTGGCATAGCGCTATTTGTAGTTACTTTTGCTTTCTCTGAGAGACTGCAAATAATAAGATGTAGACATTAACACCTCGTGAATACATTTAACTTTCCATTTAGCTATAGCTTTATTCAGCATGACTGTAGATAAGGGTAGCAGCAAACAATCATTGAAGCTTAAAGAACATTTTTAAAATAAGTACCAAGGCCTCATATTTGTTCTGAAACTGTTTGTTTGTTTTATTTTCAGGGAATACTGTTTAATTTAATTGTATTGATTTTTTTTTTTTTGTCTGCACTCAGTTCCCTTTTCCACTCTGCCCTATCATATTGTCCCTTGTAATTGTCCAAGGATAGTGAATTACTTTGAACAGAACTGTTTTTTTCTGTAAAACGATGTTACTGCAGGACAGAGCTGCAGTGTTTTTCATAATAAACTTGTGAACTAAGTATGGAAAAAAGTCAAAATTCTAATTGCATCTCAGGTCAACTGTGGTTTAATAAACTAACATGTAGCTGGATGGGTTTTATAAACTTGCACAGAAATTTCCACCTTATAAATAACTAAAACTGAGGTGATTTGCAGTGTGCTGGAAAACTGACCTTTTGAATCCTGTTCCAGGGAGGTTCCTGGGCCTGTCTCTCACAGCTGAGAACAGCTTGCTGGTTACTCACATGTTGCTCTTTCCCTCTTGGTGCTCTACTGAAATACTCAGAAATGGAAGAATATAGGATCACTTAATTGATTGCGTGTGGCTTTATTTCAAGTGTAAATCTAAGTTTGAGTCATTTACAATGTAGGTGCTAATACTTAAAACCTTTTTTCTGAAAACCTAAGAATAAAACCAGTTTTCTAAATATTAAAGGAAACAACTTGAAGTTTAGTACTACGTCTATTTGCCCAAGCTTCCATTCTGAAAAATAGTGGTATGTGGTTTGTGTTAACTTCTGTTTAAATATTTCCTTTGTACTAACTTGTTCCAGAATTTGAGCCCTGATTTGATGATCTTGTTCAAACCAGAAATTTGAATGTTATGCCTTCTAAAGGCTTGTGCTTGAAACTCCTTGGGCACATCTAAATGATGTACCTGGCTGTTGGCTTAATAGAAGGACTCAATATTCATATTGTTTGAGACTTTAAATTTCTTGGGCACAATGTAGATTCTGCAATTACGTGGAGGTTTGTTTTTGACACTGCTTGTTTCTAAGGGTACACACAGAAATTTTGCGAATGTCCATCCAACTCATCTGGAGGCGTAGTCCTAGACATGCTTTTTGGGGTTTTCTTGCTTTTCTGAAAAGCTGCAGGACCACTTAATTCTTTAACTTGCAGAGGAGGTGCTGCATTTCACTGAGCATTGCTTCATCCCCTTTCAGAACGGTTGCTTTTTCTTCAGCAAAATTTGAGCCTTGTCCTGTAGTTGGGTTCTGAATGGCTTCTGGAGAGTTCAGTCTGCTGCAGTTTGATCTCTTAGAGGAAGAAGTGCATGCTAAAAATAAGTGCATCTGAAGTGGCTTATTTTAGTATATCGGGAGCTTTTGCTTTGATCACTATTAAAAAAAAAATTCTTTGCTGAGGAGAGTAGTCCATGTTACATTCCTGTAGCTTGTCATTCTCTGTGTTTGTGTAGATGAAACTTTGCGCTTTCATTGACACCATTCCTTCAAGAGGAATGACTTCGGCCTATTTTCTGCTTTCCTTGTTACTTTAATTGGCATGTCTCATTTGCTCTGGCAGGGAGCAGTGCCTTCCTTGCTTCAGTTTCTGTACACAAATCCAAGTGGTTGTTAGTAAAGTCCATGGACAATGTTGGAGTCACTCCAGTTTTTGTGCTTTCCCCCATAATTATGTTGTGATGGTCTGTGTGAAGATTCCATTGAGAAAACCACATTGTGAAGCAAAAAAATGGTTACCCTGATGGAGCCCTAACCAGCTAAAAGCATGTTTGGAAGATTGAAGAGAAGAAACACACTCAACTATAAATAGTGTTTGATTTATCGGTAGCTGATGGATTCATTCACCTGCGCAAAGCTTCCTTTATTTCAGCCCGTGAGGATGGTGGCTGCAGAAAAGTGAGCATCATTAGGGTTTGTCCTTGTTTTGGAGATCAGTGGTGATACTTCCTCCATCTCTGCAATGACTGGAGAAATCCATGAAATGCATGGAGTAGCTGGAAATCCTGTATTGTGGTTCAGTGTTTTAAGTGGGAATGTTACACCCAATTTTTAGTGGGTAGGGCTGACATTGGGCTTTAGATTATCAGAAGGCTGTTGGGAATGAAATTACATTTTCCATGAACCACTCTTTCTCCTTTTTCTTCTTTCTCAGAACTTGAACAGAGCCAGGAGAATCCTGGTGGAGAAAGGGGGGAGGGTTTGAGCTTTCCATGTTTCATGTTAAGTCATTTGGCCATATCATATCCAAGTGAGCACCATGCATTGTCCTGAACTGAGGGGCCATTAAATCACAAATGGGGCAAAATACATATTGTAGACATACACAGATGTATAGATTTGCTGGATTTTTTTCCCCCTTCACCATCTCTCTACAACTTTATTCTGCCTCTTCCCACCCTGTGCTTTGTTCCTGGCCCACTCTCCACAGATTCTTGGAGCTTGAGGCTGGCTGCTGACACAGTTCCTGCTCCACTGGTGACTGAGCTGCCTCTGTAGGTGGGTGTTTGTCCAAGGTAACCAATGTGTGTGACTGTCACCTGGTGCTCATTGTGGATTTCCAGCTGCCGACAGTTCATACACACTCAGTATCCCTGCTCTGAGTGCTTGGGCAATGTTACCTGGTTTAGGTCTTCGGATAATACCCTGGAAAGATCCTGGATGCATGGGAGAGTGAGGATGACCAGAGCGTTACTTCCTTCCCCGTGCATCTGGATGGTAACAGAACAAATTCAGCCCTGGGAAAAGGGGTGAGAGGACATCCTGCCAATGAAAGCTGTGACATTCCACCTGCCTCTTAACTTGGTCTGGTTACTATCAAAAGTCTATCTGGAAATAGAGGAAAAAACTGCTGAGAGCTGCCAGTCCATGCTTCCATGTTGCATGGGAGGGTTTTTTTTTTGTTTTTATAGTAAACTGAAACACTGAAAGTCATTTTCAGAAAGCAATTGTGTGTTAAGGGCCTTGGGACAAAGTCTTTACTCTGACAATTCTAAAATTCAGCCTGAATCTTAAAGGATTTTCTCCTGTACGTGACAAAACCACACCTGTGACACAAGTGCTGGGTTTATTTTGGGCCTTTATTTCATAGTTCAATAAACAGACTCCTATTTTTCCCTTTTTACCTCTTTGTTTTCTTGGTAATACTGGAGTGAAGTTCCTGCTGTTGGCGAAGCTGTGACCTTGGGAGTGGACTGAGGAATAAATACACTCGTTCATTCAGGAAAAATGGTTTGTAAGAAGATGCAAATGTGATCACAATTTTGAATTTCAAATGCTGCTCTAAATCAGCGAGTTGAAGGTGTGGTTCTACTCTAACCACCTCTTCACACACCTGTCCCACACTCATTTGTCACTGATTGCTGCTTATTTGGATGCGAACACTTGGAAAATCTAGATGTGTTTTATGAGTTGTGTAGGTTAGAGCAAATTCTGCCTGAGAAGTGGCTTTTTATGTGTTTCATATTTTTTGCGTGTGCCATGGTTTGTACAAGCTTGGGTTTTGGAGCAAAATGTCTGCAAGCAGTGATTTTTGAAGCCTTGGAGAAGGCATTGAGTGCCGTCTGTGTGCTGCAGCAATCATGACACGGAGTATTGGTGCTCTGCAAGTTCTTCGGGAGAAGGTTGGAAACAGGTGAAGTGTTAAGTAAAAAGCACACGACTGTGTAGAAATCTTTCAGTACCCGTGAATGCACCGACAAAGCCCTGCAGAGTCAGCAGTTCATGAGTCAGCCTTCTGTGGTTTTACAAAAAAGTTATTTTGGTGCTCTAATTCATTTGGCTGTACTCCTTTTGGATGGGAATAAAGGCAGGCTGCTCTCTTGAGCAAGGGACGAGAGTGCTTTGGCATAGGGACAGGAAAAAAAAGGCTGAAACAACACTTCTGGTTTTAAATTAAGCAGTGCTACATGTTTTAGCCTTTTAAAACCTGTGCTGCAGTTTAAAACTTTTAAGATGGGTTGAACTACTGCTCTCTGGTGAACAGAACTGCTTTGGGATGGATTGCTGATTGCAGCTGGTGAAAATAATGTCTAAAACATTAGTTGCCAATAGTACGTGGGACTGGTGATGAAAGAGGAGCAGTGTAATCAGGGTGAGCATCCTGGATGAAAACTTGCAGGAAGGTGATTTTGAGGAGAAAACTTGTCATTTTGCAGCTACTCACAGCATTGCACAAGGTTGTATAAAACTAAATCTTTGCTTTTGGTTGTCTTGACTTCTGTATACATCTTCCTCAGCAGATTTCCCTCAACCACATCTGAGTTTTTGGAGGTTAGGTTCTTTTGGTTTGTTTCTGTTGCTTTTGTTTGTTTCTTTTTTAATTTCATTAAATCTATAAGCTATTTTCCAGATTATGCATTTAAAACTGAAAGTGCTGAACTGTAAAAGAGGAGCGTCCTGTTTACATTGATAATTGCATGATCGATTGGGCTGAAAGGCTTTAGCCTGGCTCCCAACTGCCTTTATTTTACAGGAGTTAGAAAAAACACACCCCCCCCCCCCAACTTAACCATAAAGCTTGCTGTGAAAACCCCGTATTGTGACTGTCAGTGCAGGAGTGGGCAGTGACTGCTGCTCTCTTCTGCTTCCTTATTTTATAAGGAAAAAGACGGGGCCTTGGAGAAGCCCTGTCTGGGAGTATCCTACTGTGGCTGTTTCATTCTACGCTTGACCCACTTTACAGGCAGCTCTGCTCCTTTTCCACTGCCGTGATTGTCCTCGGGGAAGAGGAACACAGCCGGCTGCTGCTGGAGCAGGGACCGTGCCCAGGGGAGGGGGTGCCACAGCTTCCTAGGAGCGAGAGATAGGCTGGTGATGGGCTCTGTTTGTCTGCTCGTGAATTTATCCAGCTTTAGCTCAGCCATCTGAAAATATTACTGGATGTCCTTTTTACCCGTGGAATCTCTTGTAAAAATGTTTTGAATGCATTTAAAAATGCCTGACTTCTGAAACACACTATATTTATTCCCATGGACTTTGAAACGTCAAAGCAACTGCTCGTTATCATCTGTGGCGTCAGAACCAGCCCGAAATCTGCTTTTTGGACTTTGAACGGCTCTGGGGTTGGAGCCCAGAGCCAGACCGCCGTGTAAAGCTAACCCAGTTCCCTTCCTCTCGAGCTTATATCAAGGATATTCACAATTATATACGGTACTACTGAAGGTCGTTCTTAAGACCATGTACAGGAAGTCTGTATTTTTATTTTCTTGGAATGCGCAGGAGCGCATCTCTCCGGGGCCGAGCTCGCTGTGCGCTCCCGTCCCTCGGAGCGAGCCCCGGCGCCACCGCGTGGCCCTGTCCCGCCTGTCGCGACCCGGCGGGGCCGGGAACTGCTCTGGGGTCGGCAAGGCTGAGACACCCACTGCCGCTGATGTGGCTGCAGGTGGGCGACTCACGCTCTGCAGCCGGAGGATCCGGGCTTGGCTCCTTGAGAGTTGGTCCAGATGATTTCACAGGATGCCAAGGCACAACTGGTACAAAAATCACTGTTTAAGTATGGGGAGGTAAAGTGAGGGTGAGGTTAGGAAGTAGATGCTGCAAATAGGTTTGAGGTAGGTGTTTCTATTTTCAGTTTTCCTCCCCTCCATCTTTAGTTTTTTAAACCATCTCGAATGCCCGCTGTTACATAAGGGGAACGTGAGCAGTGTTAGAGAAAGAAATAGAAACTGATTTAAAAAATCCCACTTGGTGTCTGCTTGACAGCATTCAGTTACTGGGTTTTGTCAGTCCACTGGTGTCTACTCTGCTCTCAGAATCACCACCTGCAATGCTCGGCCCAGCTCTGGGACCCCTGGCATCAGAAGGACATGGACATGCTGGAGCAGAAACTAGAGGAAGCCATGGAGATGCTCCATGGAGCCCCTCTGCTCTGGACACTGTCTGGGAGAGCTGGGGTTGTTCAGTCTGGAGAAGAAAAAGCTTCAGGAGACCTTAGAGCACCTTCCAGTGTCTAAAGGGGCTCCAAGAGAGCTGGAGAGGGACTTTGGACAAGGGCCTGGAGTGACAGGACAAGGAAGAATGGCTTCAAACTGACAGAGGGCAGGATTAGATTGGATGTTGGGAAGAAAATCTTCCATATGACGGTGGTGAGGCCCTGGCACAGGCTGCCCAGAGAAGCTGTGGATGCTACATCCCTGGAAGTGTTCAAGACCAGGTTGGATGGGGCTTGGAGCAACCTGGTCTAGTCCATAGCAGGGATGGAATTGGACGAGCTTTAAGGTCCTATCCAACCCAAACCGTTACAGGATTCTCTGATTCTATGAACTGGACTCTCACCCCAGTGCTGGCCTCTGCCACCCACCATTTTGCATTCCTGGGGTACAGCTTGAATGAAAAGCAACACCTCAAGGCTGCTGCTGCAATACAAGTTTTGATTAAGTGGAAATGCAATAATTAGCTTTTTATGTAATTAGCTTTTTCAGACTTGTACTGAGAACAAGAATTTTCCTCTTCTGCTACTGCATTGTTCCAAGACTGCTTTAAACAACAGTGGCACAGACCTTTGAGCTCGGCAGTGTCTTTCTACCATCTCTTTCACATGAATAATTCTGATGTTTTCTGGTTTTACACTGAACCAGTCAGTTCAATTCTTTTCAAACTTGTTGATGTGGCTGCTTGCTTTAAATGTTCCTCATCTTTTGTGTTCCTGAAAAAAAGAGAGGATTTTTGTAGCCTCATTCTGCCCTACATGTACACTACGTTCTTTTTCGGATTCCATGGTTGTACCTGGCTCTATCCCTGGCTTCTTCTCCCTGGTTCAGTGAATCCAGGCTCAGTTCTGTGGATTTTCACAACTTGTCGATGGAGCAAAGCAGAACTCTTTCAAGCCTGATTGTCATCAGACTTTGACAACCCCACATCACACTTGTGGTATTGAAAAATAATCAGTTGTATCCATAGTCTCTAAATCACCACCAGCAGCTAAAAAACCCCAGTTTCTCTGTAAAAGTGGAATGTGAGGTGTTCTGAAGCATGGAGGGGGCACAGTAAATTTTGCCCGAGATAAACATTCAGGAAGGGAATCCGAGGCTGTGGAGCAGATGCAGGGCTGTGTCCAGGAGGCTGCTCCCTCACATCTAGCATGTTAAAACCCCTTTCCCCTGCGGCTGTGTGGCTGCTCAGCTGGCTGCGCCCACAGCCCAGGGATGCTGCCAGTATGTAGGTCAGAGCTCTTCTGGATTTGATTAAGCGTTACATCAAGCTCAGTTGCTCCAATCTTTTCAGGTATTTGCTTTGGTGTTAAGCTTCTCCCTTCCTCCTCCACATTCTCAGTGGTAAAAGTCCCTTAATTGTAACTTACATGTGGCAGATACAGGGAGCGATTCTCTGCACGCAGAGGGGCACTGCTCAGCTTTAGGATTATTTGCAGTGCAGTCATTACCTATGTGCAGAACAATTGAAATTGGGCCACCCCTTTTTTAAGCAATCTTGTTCTTTGCCTCGCAGCTTTAGCCAAGGGTGGGTTTTTGTGCCATTAATACTGACTCACAGGACTTGGGCTATCGCCGCCGCCGCAGCTGCTTTTTTCACGACAGATAACGGGAAGCATCTGGAGTGGCTGGGGAGGTTCATTGTACGATATGTAGGGCACAGTGGGAGGTGCTGTCGTGTGATTATGGCATATCTATGACAGCCATCTGTCTCTTTTTGGGGTGTGGGGTGTTTTTGCTGTTTTAACTTTCCCAGACTTCTAATCCAACACTAAAATTCAAAGTCCACCAAGGACAGAATTTTCTCCTTTGGAAAGCTGTAGAGAGCTGTACCAAGTATAACACTCATCATTAGCATAATTTTGAATTAAATTTATTCACAACTATAATTAAGCATGGAACTTAGCTTTCTGCCTGTTACCAGATTCCATTAGATTTGTCTTGTGCTGAGAGCAAACCCCATCCCCCCTTTGCTGAGCCTGATTTGCAGTCTGTGAGCTTGTGCTCGCTGGTCACAAGCCAAATCAGAAACCTTGGTCTTTGGCAACATTGGGAAAGGGGATTTAGGATTTGCAGATATATTTTCACAGACCACCTTCTGTCATTGTCTGATTCTCTAAACCAAAGAGTTTGAATATAAATTTAAAAATAGTAATTTAAGGAAAATAAAGTCAGTGGGTTTTAGTGCAGTGAATGTGGTTCTTAGCATTGGAGTACAAGTTGGAGTGATTGAGGAAGAAAGGGGTAAATGTGACGATGGTACAATGAAAAAATCACATTAGATGAAGTTTGGAGGCTTCACACTCGCTATATGAGATACAAATACATTTAAAATTGTAATTAGGAATTAAATGTGAACAAAGATGTGGTTACTGATACCAGCATCTTTGAAAAATTTCAGTTAGTGTCCAAGTCTGCTGTAAAGCATCACCTGGCCACCCTGGCAGCTCATTCAGCTGTTAGGAAGAGTTCCACGGGAGCACACATTACAGAAGCACACAGTAATCCAGGCTGGAAGCGATCTGGATCCACCTGCAAAGTCAGATCGGGTTGCTCAGAGTCATAGTCAAGTCTGCTGTGACTAACAAGCTGCTCAGCATCCTAAAGCCCATGGAACACGCTTTCCAAGTCAGGCAATCGTCTCCAACAGTTCTTTGGAATTTACAGAGAAGCCTGTTTAAGTGATGTGCTCTGATGTAGAACAGCCTGGCTGTCAGCTGAGCTCTAGGAGATTCTTCCTAGCTGAGAATCTGTATCTGAGTCTTCCATCTTTCCAGAGAATCAGCCCTGACCAACAGGGTATTTAACATTCTATACTTCTCTAACTGTGGTCTCATTTGTTATGTGAGATAGACACCGGCACAGGATGCCCAGAGAAGCTGTGGCTGCCCCATCCCTGGAAATGTTCAAGGGCAGGCTGGATGGGGCTTGGAGCAAACTGCTCTAGTGGAAGGAGTCCCTGCCCATGGCAGAGAGGTGGGACCAGATGAGCTTTAAGGTCCCTTCCAACCCTTAACATTCTATGATTCTATGTCTACTCAGGTGGAAGGGAAGGAAGGAAAGGGAGGACAGAATACTTGACACTTCATTGGCTTGGCTACTTAACTGAGCAAAACAAGCTTCTGAACTAAGACATTCTGAATTCTGGGAAAATTCTTCATGTTAAAGGGTATTTTCCAGTGGGTCTGACTGTCATTTATTCAATAAGGTGTGCGGTACACAGCCGGGACTCTCTGGGACCCCAAGGGAAGGGAAAGCTGTGACTTATCACAGAATCACAGAATTATTAAGGTGGGAAAAGATCTCTAAGATCATCAGGTCCAACCCTTGACCCATTACCACCTTGTCAACCAGACCACAGCACTCAGTGCCACTTCCAGTCCTTTCCTGAACACCTCCAAAGATGGTGACTCCACCATGGCCCTGGGCAGTCCATGCCAATGCTTGACAACCCTTTCAGTGAAGAAATTCTTCCTGATGTCTAACCTAAACTTCCCCTGGTGCTGCCTGAGGCTGTAAATGATGCTGTACTTGAGCACTGCTGTGCAGTACTGTCACAGGTACCAGTGTACTTGAAAACATACTTTTGGTTCTTAAAACATTTTTAATTAAGATTGGAAGTAAAGCAAATTGTCAAAATCCTGTGTTGTCACTGTGTTAATATCTTGCCTAAGTGAAAGCCATTTTGCCATGGAGAGCTGATGCAAAACTGGGCTCAGCAGCAGAGTGTGGAGCGAGTGCTGTGACAGTGTCCTGGACACCTCATAGCGACGTGCAGGGTCATACCCTGCTCTGTCTTTCTCATGGAGCAAAACCCTTCACATTTCTTTTTTTTCCCCCTGAAAACCCAATACCTGTCCCTCTCTAGCACACACTCGTGACCTTTCAGCTGTCACCTGTGCTGGGCACAGCGCTCAGGTGGGGCTGTGCTAACACAAAGGCCTTGGCTGTGTTTGGGTGGTGCCCAGCTCTGCTCTGCTCCTCGGCCCGGGGGCTCCTTGCACAGCTGGCGTCTGGAGATGCTTCAACGGGCAGAGCTGGAACTGCCTAAAATTCCTGGCGGGATCCAGGTCAGATGTTCCGTAAGCACTGCTTAGAGCTAAACCCATTTCTGGCTACGTGAAAGGTTCCTCACATATTTCCACTCGAGGAGGGCTACCAGTTGTTTTAACAGTTCGAAATTAGCCGGTTTTTCAGTGTTGTTTTTCAGCTAAAATGTCTACCGCCGCGGGAGCAGCCACTGACGATGGAGCTTCATCATGTTTACCTGTGGGAAGCCTCCACAGACACTTGCAGCCTTAGCCCGCTTACCCCTGGCCCTTGGCGTGAAGGAAAACCCTCACCGTAGGCGTTTCGGGCCGAGCCTGGGTTACCCTGAACGATCGATTTCACTACACGAGCTACCAGCCAGTCCCCAAGCCACACCGGCGACCTCCACCATCACGAGGGCTCCGCTTTGCCCTCACATGGCGACCCCGGCCCGGGACCCCGCAGGGCCCACTCCCCCCTCACCGGGACCGTGCCGGGCCCGCGAAGGCGCCTCATGCTGCGGGGCGGGGCCCTGGGGCCCCGTCTATTGTGAGGCTCCTGGCGCGGCCCCGCCGCTGCCTGAAAAACCCGCCACCCTCCGCTCCGGCCCCTTAAACTGGTTTCGGCTCCGCTCCCGCCTCCGCACCTCGCGGAAGGCGGCGCGGGACTGAGTTTTCAACGTTTGAGAGCCACAGCAGGTCATTTTGCTCAGGCGTTCGCGGCGGGCAGCCCCAGTGTTGCGAGGCGGCGAGAGGCGGGTCCTTCCCCCTCCCCCGCTCGCTATAAAGGCGCCGCCGCAGTCGGGCCCGAGCGCCGGCGCCGCCTCTTCACGGTCCGTCCGGAAAGCTACCGCCGCCTCACGGTGAGGCCCGAGCGGGGCGGGGGGGTGCGGGGGCAGCAGCAGGAGCTGTGGAGGGGCGGTGGGCTCGGCCTACCGCGGACGGAGGGCCGGGAGGCCATGGGGCAATCGCGGGGGCCGCGGCGGGGCGGGTGGAGAGCTGAGTGCTCCTCGGCCGTGCGGGGATGGAGTCTCCGGGTATCGGTGGGGCTGAGACCCCCTAGGCCGTGCGGGGGTGGAGCTCCCAGGGGTCACGGTGTGGGGAGCGCTGCCCGCGAGGATGGTGAGTGGAGCCCCCGCGCAGACTGAGCCTCTCCCCCGCGGCTCCCGGGCGGCTCCGGCCCTCTCCCCTCCCCCCGGTCTCGCCGGAGCGGCTGCGCTTCAGGTGCGAGTTCGTTACCCGGCTCCTGGTTACCGGTGGTGACGCGGGAGGCGAGGGGGCAGCAGCGGGCATCCATCCGGAATGGCGCTGGGAGGCGCAGCTGGAGGTGGCTGAGCTTGGCATTTCACGCTTACACATGTAAATCACCGTTGTAATTCAGGTTTGGCATTAGCCCGGCTCCCCAGCCTATTGTGATGTTGTCGACTAAAGCTTTTAGGAGTGGTCTGCTTAGTCACCCAATGGTGCTACTGCCCAGGGCCTGTCACCTGTGAGGGCTGGGTTGCAGCTTGCTAAAAATGACTTTTTTTTTTTCTATTTTTCAGGAGACTGAGCTCTGTGGTATAAAAAATAATGAAATTTGGATGAAATCCTGATCTGTTGTCAATGATAAGGCAGTAGATTAACTTCATTCTACCTGTTTTAGACCCTCAGCAGTAACTACCGGTCTTGTTAGAAGCAGGTTTGGGTGATAGGAGGGAAATATCCTTGCAGGGACTGCCCTGGCTAAGGCAGCATCCCTGCCTGGTCGGCTCTGCTGTGCAGCATTATGTAAGCCCAGGCACAGGGAGGCTGGCGGTGGAGCTGGGTTTGTTCTGGAGTGCTCCCAGGCAGCCACTGCAAGAACAGATGCATTAAATTTAAAATGTGTGCCTACAGCACTTTTCCCCCCAGCATCATTCAAACTGCTAACCTGGAACTGCGTTTTAATCCAGATTTTGGTTTTGTGCATGTGTGTCTATATATATTTGTACCTTTGGAACAATCATGACTGTGTCCCTTCAGAACACCCATCTTAATTAGAAGTAGCACTGTCATATAGGGTTACAGTGCTGTGTAAACATTAACTGGCTGCTGGCTGCCAAATGGAAATTAAAGCAATGAGGACTCGAGGCTGGTGTGAGCTGCTTAATAACACGTGTTGGCCCAGCCTCCCTTGGCCGGGGTTTGCTGCAGCGCAGTCAGGCTCAGCCACACTGATGAGTTTTCAGAAAGGGGTAATGCAAGTTGCTGCAAGTGGTCCAGCTAATTAACTGTTGATAGTTCGAGTACTACTGTGAGGAACTAGTGTGCAAAGCTCATAAGTTTGGTGGGGGAAGAACATTTGAAAATTAATTGAATGCAAATTGAAATTCTTTGTTTCTAGAGCTGTTCACAGTAAGTTGCAGGCTGTACAAACACATGCTTCAGTGATCTTGAAGCAGGTAACTCGAGGAAAAAAAAAGCAAACTGTTGCAATTGTTTGCTGCTAACAAGTATTTTGAGGAACTTACAACACATCCTACTAGGTGGTTGAAAACTAGTTTATAAAATTTATATGGCCAGACAGTCGTGATTATCATGTCCTTCGGTTGGTTCAAGTGCAGTGATAACCCACACAGTCTGCATGTGTAGTTTCAGACAGAAGTTGTAATCTCCTGGCTGCTGTGTTATGTGCTTTACTTCTGGGTTTGAGTTGTTAAATATCTGGAAATATTCTTTTTTGTTTGTTTGTGTTTCTGCTAATGACATCTTTCAAGCCTGCTGCCTCTTTATTGTACGTCTTATTACAGTTTGAGAAACTTTGTTAAAATGCGTGGTCACCTCAGACGCTAACGACATACTGGTCTAACTTCCTGCTTTGCAAGAGCAGTAGTGAGTGCTGAAAGCCTTCCTTGTAGGAGTTTATGCTTTTTAATCTCTTCAGAAAACCAAACACTTTCTGAAGGAAAGCCTTTGATCCTGAGTAACCTGGTGTGTTTAACTTTGTTTGGAGCAAGGGAAGCTGGACTAGACTCTGTTTAGAGGAATTCCTTCCAACCTCAATGTTGTGATTCTGTTCCAGAGGCTATCATTTGAAAACTACTTTTGAGATCTGACATCATTTGAGCAGTCAAAGTGAGTAGCAGTTGTTTGGATTTGAAGGCAAGTAGTGTTTTGGAAGTGTTGAAAATTAATTCAAGAGAAAGATAGCTCTAGTGTTGCACTGACCAAAAAAAGAAACCAAGCACTATTTACTAAGAAATTCTGTGTATTTTATGCTTTCAAGTTAAGAAAAATGCTCTTAAATTAGTGTTAGGCTTCAGTTAATCCTTATTTCTTATGCATAGGTATTAATGAATTTAGGGCTGTTGATTCAAGCAGTGAATAATCTGAGCGTGCTTTAAGTGGCACTGGGCTATCTACTGTTGCAAAGAAACAATTTAAAAAATAAAGGTGATGTACATGTTGGGGTCAACTAACCTTGTAACATCTACTGAATATTGTGTGGAAATAACTGTCTTTCTCTTGTAGATGCCTTCAATTAAACTGCAGAGTTCAGATGGAGAAATCTTTGAAGTTGATGTTGAAATTGCAAAACAGTCTGTGACTATAAAGACTATGCTGGAAGGTAAGAGTGTGAGACCCTGAGGAAGGCTCTTGGACAGGAATTGTGACTAGAGGAGACAAGCTGGTACTGTGCTGAAAAAGGATTCCCAGGTCTATGGAGCAGCTTGCTGTCTCCTGCCAGAACAGCTGGAACAGTTGCTGTTGTAGATAAAACTGTTTTGGGTAGATGTGCTCTTGCAAAAAGCTCTGCTTGAGAGCTCTTATAGGGAGGCTAGTAAAACATAAGCACCCCACTGCCTTGCCTACAGTCTACTTCAGTTTTGTGAGAGTTAATCAAACACAACATTTAATAACATTTAAAACTTCAGTTTATTTAATCACAAACCATTCTTAAATTGTAAATATCACTCTTAGGGAGCAGGAGGTCATAACTCAGTGCAGTAACGAGCTGAAGTGAAACCTATATTGTGAGCTTGTGGATGCTGTTAAATTATTTGGGTTAAATACATAGTTCTGATCTCCTGCTGACATAAATTCGAAACAAAAGAACTCGTGGCGGGGGAGGGGAAATCTGCCAGATGGCTGGGATACAGAGCAAACTGTCTTAATCCCTCTAGTGCAAATCCTCATTGTTTACTGGTGGCTTTTTTCCTAGTCTTTGGATGTACTCATGAATTAACTTAGAACAAATTATTTCTGTAGATGAAGTTAAAATTATGCTCTTGGGTGTAAACCTTTGTCTGGTTGTGACACCTTATAAGAACAGTAAAAATAAGGTTGAAATATGTCAGGCGTTGAACACTTATTCTGTTACTAAGATGCTGCTGAACGTGGCTGGCAACACAAACAGGAATGGAATGCCTTACGGAGCACAGTTCTCAGTTGTCTCCTGCAGAAGCTGTGTCACTGCTGGTGTTCAGTGATGGAGGGAGGTTACTCATGGGAAGTGTGTAAGCTGGGCACCATAAACTTGCCTCTTCCTAACCTGGGAGAGACCCGGTCTCCACGTACAGGTGAAATGCAGTTTCAGTGCAGGTGGTTGAGCATCAGTTAATGTTTTGTGTGTTGGGTGCTACAGCTGAGGGGAAGAGCAGAAAGGTTGGGTTGTATTGAGCATCGTGGGACCACCAGTGAAGTATCGATTTTCTGATAATGGATAAACTTGCTGGTTCAGAAGTGATGGTTACAAGTCAAGCAGAGTTGACTAAACTTCAGATATTGCTTGAATTATTTCTGTATCCTTTAATGACAGTGTTTTAGGTCTGACTCTGTGAAGTTATTTCAAACCAAAAAAGTAGTGTTAATTAATATCCCTTGGATAATAACAGCAGCTGACTTGTCTAAATACAGAAGTACATTTTTTTTATCATGTACAAATTTGATGAGTGATGATGGTCATATGTTCTTAAAAATTAAGTTCCTTGGTGATGTAGAATTGGCTCATCTGTGCATGTAATGAGTGAAGGTCTGCGTAGTTACTCAATTACATAACTAATTACAAGATGTCTTTGACAGCTAGGGTGTCATCCAACTGTTAGCATTTGGGTAATAAAAAAAGCAGATTCTCTAATCAAAGATGGCTATTGTGGTATTTGTTCTGTGTATCAAGTTGAAACTTCAATTATATATTTCTCTTAATTTTTACTTTCATTCCTTAATTGTATCAAGGGACAAAGTGACAAACTGTATCCCAATCTGTCTGTAGCATGCTGACAAGCTTTTAAAACAAGGAGTATTTAGAAGCATGCTTAAAAATGCTTTTTTGATGGAAGGGTTTGTGCTGCTGTCTTGTCACGTGAACTTCTTCAGCTGGTAAAGGATCAGTACAAGTGCTTCAGAGCCAGAGAATGGCACCTCTTGGCCACACTATTTACTGTTCCTGCAGAGGACAACCACAGTAGATTTAAATTCTTTAAGTTGGAACTTGTGGACTGAATTGTGTAAGTGGTAAAAATACATCAATGTTTGTCAGATTGTCCAACATACTCCTATTCCCAGAATACTGAACTAGCAAGTGACTGCTTAGCTGTTGGTTTCTAGATGCTCTCATTTGATGAGGCAGCCTTATCAACCACTTAGCCTCAACTTGGTACAGCGTGGGATTCATAATGAAGCCATAGCTTCACAAAGTTTTCTAAAAGCTCCTGACTTTACAATTTGGAGATCCTTTATTACCAATCATTCAGCCTCAATGTTGTCAAAATAGTGGAGAATTGGTGAAGCATCCCAGTTCAGTAAATGGTTTTGTCTGCCAATTGCTTAGTCATCTTTCCATTTTTAGATTTGGGAATGGATGATGAAGGTGATGATGACCCAGTCCCTCTTCCAAATGTTAATGCAGCCATCTTAAAAAAGGTAAGATGCTGAAAGTGGTTGTGCTGTATGGCAGTAAAGAAATGTGAAATTCATCTCAGAGTTGGATATTACGAGCTGTTAGATAAAAAATACTTTTCATGTGCTAGGTACAAGCTTAACCAAATTGAGGTGCATGAACATGGGCACCTTCACTGAGGCAGGCAGGTGGGGAATGGCAGAGGACCTACAGGGGTGACCTTCTGGAACAGCAGCTGGAGACTGGACAGGCTTCCTAAGATGCTGAAGTGGTGCTGGACGTTGTGTACGTTGGCATTTCATGGTGTTAAAGCACTGATTTTAACTGGATTCTGTGAACTGAGGTGGATGTTCATGAGATGCAAATGTTTGGAGAAAGGATTAAGGGACAGGCAGTGGTGAGAGTGATTGGCAGTGGCAGTAGCTGTGCCTGGGTGGCAGTGACAGTGCTTGAGGCACGGTGTGCACTTGGTGGTATTAAATTCACTAACAGACCATGGTCACTGGGTCCAGGGGGAAAAGACTAACAGTATGGTGTTGTCTAAGATGCATTTTGCTTTGAAACAGAGTTGTGCCAAAATAAGCACTGCACTATTGTGACTGTTTTAGAGTAAACACAGGGTTAGGAATCGTTTCCTAGTGAACAGACACATAAATAACTTCATATTTGTGAAGTCTCTCTGGTTGGTGAAATAGAACAGGATTTTGCTTGCAGTAGATCCCTGCTTCTTTTAAGTGTCTGGGTCATGAGATTGCATGTTCCCAAACAAAAAAAAAAAAACCAGCCAAAAACCAAAACAACACTAAAGGCAAAATTGCTGGGTGAACTTTGTACGGGGGTGAACATGACCTGCTGGTAGCTATTACCACTCTGCACTCTTCCCCTGGGTAGTGGTCTGCTTAATAAAAATTGTTTCTGCAAACAAATTAAACACAGCTAAGTGAGGTTGAGGTTTCCTTTGTACAGTCCATGTGTGTTAGCACAGGGTCTAATAACTTTATAGCGCCAGCTGGCTTTTAAGATTAAGTAATTACTGTGCTACTGACTCAGTTGGAATTTCTGAAAGCTGTTGTACTCTGAGATTGGGAATCAGTTGCTCTAAAATGAAAATATTGGGGATTTGAGCATGTTCATACAGGATTTTAATATTAATCTTGACAATAGGATAAATTTCTTCCAAAATGAAGTTATAGTTGGGACTTAATGGGAGAATCACTTGTATAAAACTTTAATATCAAAACCATAATTAGGTGATTCAGTGGTGCACCCATCACAAGGATGATCCACCTCCTCCTGAGGATGATGAGAACAAAGAAAAAAGAACAGATGACATCCCTGTGTGGGATCAAGAGTTTTTGAAAGTAGACCAAGGAACACTTTTTGAACTTATCCTGGTGAGTGTCTTCAAGAAGTGCAAAGGCTGTGCCTGTGAAATGAGAAATAAAGCCTTTATGCTTCTCAAGTAACTTCTTCATTGGAAGGGGGGATGTGGGGAGGACAGGTGTTTCTGGTGAATACTGGCTGAAATTGCTGAGGATCTTGGAATGCTTGTTAGCCTAATGCTGCCATTAATCTATGCTTATTTATCAATCAATATGCTTTCTTGAGTATCACTGTCTTTTATTCTTCTGGCTCTTAAGTCTGAGTTGAGGGCTTATTACTAGTTATGGAGATCTGGAGACCTGCATAAAAATGAAAATCTAGCTTTGACTGTTAAAATTTGTACCTTGTATGGTCCTGTGAGCCAACATTACTGCCTTGGCTAGTTAACAGTAGTGCAGCACTGAAGATCTTGGATGTTTGCAGGCTTCTGAAAGTTCTAGGTAAAAGGAGAAGCAGAGGGACTGTTTTTCATGGTACAAATGACTTTCCCTTCTGTTTGGCAAACAAGTTTTAGGTACTGTCACTTCAGGGTTCTAGCTAGAAGCTTCTCAAAGTGGAGATGATCTGTTTGCAGTTATTCTACAATTTCAGTGTACGCATAGCTTTGGCAGTAGATCTACAGAGGCAGAATATTGATATGGAGACTTAAATCTGGACACTCTTCTACAGGCTGCAAACTACTTGGACATCAAAGGTTTGCTTGATGTCACATGCAAGACAGTTGCAAACATGATCAAGGGGAAAACTCCAGAAGAAATTCGCAAGACATTCAATATTAAGAATGACTTCACTGAAGAGGAAGAAGCACAGGTACTTGATCTGGATTTAATTATAATTTAGCTGGCTTTTTGTGCTGAATTGCTATGTGGTGCTTGCTAATTTAATTTGTGGTGCAACAGACTTGTTACCAATAAGTGTAAACTAATGCATCAACTCCTCGTAATTGGGGTGCTGCTGGGAGGAGACTTTTGGGTGTCTACCACACTTGCAGCCTATTACCTGAAAAGGTCAAAACAAAGCATAGTGATTTTCTAGTTCCAGTATCTGTCTGGTAAGAAAGCATCTAGAACTGTTTGGAGCTGTAGTAGGAATGCTGAAGATCTATTGCTGCATGTGGCAGGAAAGGTAAGTTTGGGTTCTCGTTTCTAAGTAATTCAAACTTGACCAACAAACCAACTGCAAAATGGCAGAGTTGGGAAAGAGCAGAACCAAGATGCCTGATTTGAATACAGTTGTAGACTTGGGTTTCTTTTCAATACTATGTACGAAACAAGCAACTTAGACTTAAGAGAATCCATTTGCTTTACTTGGTGAAAAAATTTGAGATTTGATCAAATCTAGGCATGACAAATAAATTTCTTGGCTTATATGGATAAACAGGCCAGTTGGAAGACTGACTTTTTTGCAAACCCTGCATCAAAAATTAAAGCTGCTCCAAGTTTGTGTCCCTGCACATGGGAATGCTTATGGGAATTTACAGCCAACATTTACAAGTTCCCTGCAACATACTAATGGTTAAACTGCTCTTTCAGGTACGTAAAGAGAACCAGTGGTGTGAAGAGAAGTGAAGTATTGTGCCTGACACTGAACACTGTAAGGATTGTTCCAAATACTAGTTGCACTGCCCTGTTCATAATTGTTAATATTAGACAAATGCAGCAGCAAATGAAGTTGTGTTAGCAGGATATTGTTCCCTTTGCATGTGTAGTGTTTTTTTGAGTACAAATCTAAATCTGAGTTTTTACTAGCGTAATTGGATGTCTTTTTACTTTGCAATGAATAAAACTGAACTAAGTGTGGATTCTGTATGGAAAGTAGCACTTAAGGTTATCATTTTCATTACACTTTTAAACTGTTGAAGTCCAGTTACAGTGCTAAGGATTGACTCTGTTGTAAATAAAAACACCTTTGACTTTTTCCTCAAGAAGAGCAAAACACTTGTATTTACAGGGTATTGATAGTTTCAGAAAGAAAAACAAACTAGAATGTGTCTTGGGGAACTAGGTAATATAAAAAAGATACTGGATTTCTTACAAAAACATTGTGGAAAAAAATTAGTGTTACTTAAATCTATATAATTTCCAAGGTGGTTCTTGTCCTGCATTAAAAAAAAAACAACTAAATATCTGACCACTTTCTTGTCCTGTTAGTCTTGCCTTATAGACTAGTGATAATGTGATCTAGAACTAAGCAAGCTCCTGACAGTTAAATTTGAATACTTCAGCCATGTCTTGAAGATCTGCCTCTAGCTGATAGCAAATAAAGTGTGTTGCTTTATGCACAGGATGGGTGTGTTTTTATACATGTTACTGTTAAAAGTGGAATCCAGATTTGACCAAAAATCACTGACATTACCAAAGTTAATATTATTGACCTGTGCATGCCATTAGTGGCTGGTTTTTAGGCAGTTTTAAAGAACCCTTGTGATGTAGCTCTTGAAAAACATGGTTTCATGTGTCCACAGGAAATTTTATGCCTCTGTATGTGATACTTCAGCTTGTAGAGACTTAATTATTGCATACAAAGCTAATGCAATACCAAGCTTAACTTCTTTGGACAAAGCCACTTGCAACTAGTTAAACAGTAACTGGTTTTCTGATTTTTTTTTTTTTTTTTTTTTTTTAACAGTTCCCTTATAGGGAGTAGGGGATGGTTGTGTGGTAGATCTTTGAGGTGTGCTCTTAGCTTGTATTGCATTCCATTCTCTGTATAAACCTTAGAGTAGAGTGAATCTTAATAAACATACTTATCTCACTTGAAATATTGGTGTTTCACTTCTGAATTAATAAAGGGCTTTTAAACTTTGGTTTGCAAATGGTTCTAGTTTTTTGGAACTAGACAATCTTGCTGTCACTTAGTGCTATCATTTGTACACTCAGTAGTAAGGCAGTGGTTAATTAGAATAAAACAGATGTAGCTTTTACATGACTAATGCAAGGTACTAGTCAGACACAGTTGGCAACTTTCAAGCGAAGCTGGGTGATGGTTAAACAACCAGAGAGATACTTTTGGATGACTTACCAAGATTTAGGTAATCTTGGATGTAACCATTATGAAAGCCTTCAGAATTTGCTCTAAGGCAGCATTCAAACCCATGCTTTTGGATACAGCTGCTCCTCACATCTGCTTACTCAGGAGGTTGCAGAGTCTGCCTCTGTGCTGCTGTGCATATTTTATGGGTGTATTAGACATTGTCAGTGGGCATAAAATACTCCACTGCTCCACTTGGACACGCTGAAGCCTTTCCAGCAGCCTCTGTTGCAGACAATGCACCTCAGTTTAAAAATGCTACTGGAGGAACATCTGATGACATTTCCGTGGCTATGTTTGTAGTTAATACTCAGCCTACAGTGGAATCTTAGAAGAAATAAATCCACCTGTGTGTGTAGTATTCCAGAGTACACTTGTTCCCCCTGGGAGTGCTGTGGCTAGTACAGAAGCCTGGTGTAATGGTGTTTGGGGGCAGCAGGCTGTGTAAATGCCTTTGGGTGCTTGTCATGAGACCAGTGTCAGTGTTTGGCAGCAGCCACTGCCTTGCACGGTGCCTCACGGTGCTGTCGGGTGAGGGAGAGACAAAGACACAGCTTGTCCTTCCTCACTGCACTGCTCCAACTGTGCTGTGCCTGCATCACCACACCTGGCATGAAACTTGGTAAGGAGGAGAGCAGCTGGCCCAAAGCCTGGCCTGTGCTGCCCACACGGGCAGTGGTGGAGCCTCCGTGAAGCTCCAGGTGGTGACATTTGGCTGTTGGTACCAAGGCACCTGTGGAGGTGTGGGATGGGGCCGGTCTGTGTGCTCAAGGCATTACGTAGCTTTGGCAGTAGTCTTGGTAGTTAGGATTGCATACAACTTACTTTCTCTAATTGAAATTCCCCTGTAGTACTGACTGAGACTTCAGCCAGATTCAAATTCTGTAGCTGCCTGGCACAGATGTCAGAAGGAAAAAAAATTTATTTATTTATTTTTTTAATCTCAGTTGTCTTACCCACTGCAGTACTATTAGTGCTCTGCTGTAGAGAAGGGTATGGGGGAGAGACAGTTTGGGCTGCCATGTGGCTGCTGCCTGTGTTCCCTACTTCAGCTGAACCTGCTCACTGCTGCTGTAACAGGCACTGGCTGTGTGCTCTGAAGTCTGAGAAGCTCCCCTTTCCCACTGTTAAACTCTCGTGCTGTTTAACTTGTATGCTGCTTCCTTGACTTAAAAAAAAAACAAGTCATGGCATGATTGAGGATCAAGCTTCTCTTGGACAAAGGGATTAATTGTGGGGATAGGGAGAGGGAAGGCTGGGTGTCAGTAGGGATTGGAGAAAAAAATATTTCTTTACTATTTCAGTTTTACCCATTGAAGGCTATTGGCAGTTATTCTAAAAAACTATTCATACATACAAATGTTGAAGGGGAAAAAAAAGCAGGAATCCTCTTGGATGCTAAAAAATAGCTATTTGAGAGTTTGATAGGATTATAACTTCCAGTGGCCTCTTTTGAACAGCCAGTCTGGCAATTACTTTATTTATAAAGCTATAAACATATTTTGAACATAAAAGCCAAAAAATACAAACTCGGTGAAGTAAAAAAATTACAACAAATGATGGATAGTCATTGGACAAATGAAAGTACAGCTGCAAAACATTTATCCCTGCTACATACATACAGTGGTTTTACTTGTTTTAATGAAGTGGTACTTTCATGACTACATTCAAACTGATTTCAGGAATTCAAATACGTATTTCAGGATGAGTTAAAATTGCTGTAAAATAATGAAAAAAAAATTCTTGTTGAGATAAAAACTTAAGGGCAAAGTCTTCCTTCTATTAAAAAATAGTATTAACACTTCATATAGCAGTTCTAAAGACACTTTTTTTGGTATTAATAAGAGTAACTTTGTTTTGGCATTGGTTATCAGCCGTGGGGCATGGAACAGAAGTTGGTGGTGCTGTTTTGTCTTGGAAAGGGGCAGCTTAAAGGTATCTTTTCTGTGTTTTGTAATAAAAATAATGACATTTTCTCAGTTACCCCAGTATAAATTCACTAGAGTGTATCACAGGAGGATATTCTGAGTTTATCCTGCGGTAGCGGGAAGCACAGGGTAGGGTCTGGCCATGAACCTGTATGTACAGAGCAGAGCACAGGCAGAACAGCACCTTGGCAGAGATGGCTGTGAGTGCTCCAGCTCTGGGGCTCTGAAAACGCTTCCGTGCCGTGAGGGCACAGGGAACGGCTCCTGGAGAGGGGGTGGTAGGGTTTCACTAAGGAGATCTTGCAGGAATCAGGTGGAATAATGATGGTGAGCGGAGGCTGTAATGCAGGTGGATCTTCTGCCGGTCAAGGCAGGGATTCACAGCACCGTGGAGGGGCCAGGGGAGCCTTGAAATAAGTGGGTGAAAGTCCCAGAGTGTGAAATGAATGAGGCCTGGTCTGGTGCCTCACACTGCCTGTTCCTTTAATACTGATCAGGACTTTCCCCGGAATTTCCTCTGCTGTTCTTAGACACATCTGCTTTTTCTTTTCCACCTGCCTTGGCTTTGCTGCTAAGTTCCATCTTTCATCCAAGCACACAGCACCACTCGGGTGCTAAGTTACACCAGCTTTACACCCAGTGTGGGGGTACCCCTGCCACTGTGGCTGGTCTGTCATCTGTGGTGTGTCCGATAGGTGACACTTGTACAGCACCTTACAGCAGAGGGGCTCGGAGCAACAAATGCTGAGCTGAGACACAGCCTTTTTTTAAAAGCTTTTTGTTTGTGTGTGTGTTTTAAAATCAAATGGTTAAAGAGACCATGTCAGATCTGGCAAGAGTCTACTGAGTTCCTCTGTTCAGCACTGGAGCATGCTGTTGGTTAAGCTTGCTAAAATAATTTAAAATGAGCAGATTGCATATTGATCTAGTGCTCTGTAATTAACCCTCTGAGTGCAGTGAGTACACAAGTGTGCAGGTGGCATTGCATCGGGCAATGCTACTTCTGCAAGGGTTAAAATTATTTAAACTTTAAAATGACTCTGCAAACTTGTCAGGTTTGTGCACATAGCTTTCTGTCAGTGCTTCTGAAGTTACATTTACACAGGAGAGGAATAAAGCAATAGGTTTAGATCTAAACTAAAACCAGAAATAAAAAATCTACACTACTATAAGCAAAACTACCTGAATAAAAGAACTAAACACAAAGCTGCTCTACAGACTTGTTAGGTTTGGCTTTTTTTTCAAATTTTAAATCTTTGAGGCATAAACTTGTTTAAAGTTATGTTTAGTCCAATGTAAAAAATTATGGTTTGTGTTTTTGCGTTAAGAAAAAAATATAAAAATATTTTGTACATTATAAAGGTCATCTTAAATTTCTTGCAGTTCTACAATAATATTACTACATAATTTGTTTTCAGTACTCCAGAACCTATCTATCAAGCAGGAAAAAAATAGAGCCCCCTCCACCTCTGTGTGGTATTTTTCTCTTCAGCAGTCTGGAATATATTTCTTTCAAGGAGGAAAAAAAATCTGCACTGGACTAAATTGTGGTCTCTGTGAGAAGTCTGTAAACCTGAAGTAAATCCAGAACTTGGTATTATTTGAGATTTACATCAGTTCAGGGAGATCATAATCTGTCCACAGTGTTTTTTATCAAAATATAAATACAGTACCAGAAACTGGTAAACATTTTCAAGCTGGAGAGAATATATTAACATTTGGCATCGTTGTTGGGATGGAGGGAGAATCTTTTAGAAAAAGCTAGAATAAGTTTTTTTAAAAAGTTATACACTGAATCATGAAAAACAGGGTTCTTATCTCGCCGAGGGTACGGATCAGAGCAGGGTACTGAGTGCTGCTCTGCTGCCAGACTGCCCCGGGGACAGGAGAGCTCACACCTCCCACCTGTCTGCTCAGAGAAGGAACCCGTTGGGCCCACGTGGTCCTCAGACCAGGGCTAGTGTGATCCTTGGACAAGGGCCAGCGTGGTCCTCAGCCTGGGCTAGTGTGATCCTCGGCCACTGGCCAGCCTGCTGGGGCTGCTGGCTCCCTGCACACCCTGCCCGCCACTGTGGAGGTGCAGAGCTCGGTCAAGGCCTGCAAAACCAGCACACTGATCTCTGAGGCTTTGCCCAGCCTGTCTGGTGGGATTTCTGACCGTCCACATCTGCAGAGGACAATTCCTAACAGCAAGGGAGACCCTGCACCTGAAGGATGCCCTGAGCAACTGTCAGCCCTTCCAGTGGCCGGTCCATGCTCCTTTGCCTGGTTGGTGCTCCCTTCTCCTCTGCCGTGGACCAGGGAATGGGACATGTCTGCCCAGAGATCTGTTACCTGTAAACAACATCTTCCTGTTCTCAAGAAGTTCAGAAAATTCACCTTCTTGGTTTAAGTATTTCATTTCTCTATTACCCAGTCAGATCAGAACACTGGGATTGCTACGTTTACTTTTCAGACGTAAGGGCTTTAAAAAAATGCTCCTATTCCAGCTTTTCCAACTCCATGGTGTAACAGCTATGAGTGATCTGTGAGTGACTACACTTTCAAGCAGCTCGGAGGGCAGGGAGTGGAAGCCAGGGTTAGGTTGACAGCACCTACCACCTACAGCAGCAAGCTGGGGACTTGGCTCTACTCTCCACCACACTTTGAGATAATGCAGTAAAAAATAAACCAAAATCCCAAACAAACAAATAAAAGCATCACAGGGCAGGGACAAAAGGTTTGTTTACTCATCAGCACTTTAAATTTTGGCAAGTACTTATTTTTTACCTCTTTTTTTCAAAATTGCTTTTCTATATTTATCATCCCTCCCCTCCAAGAAAACCCCGTCCAAATGAGTTTTCCATCATCCTTAAGTCATCCTGTCGCCAAACTTTGCATGTTTTACAGTGAGGTGGGGATTTGGCTGGGCCTCTGGTCCTTGTCCAGGGGCAGCGGAACCAAGTGGGCGAGCGGAGTGCCGGGTGTGGGCCAGCGGCTGGCGAGGGACTATGTCCCCGAGGAGGCGCGGCTGTAGGCGGGGGGCGCGGCGGGCGCCGCGGAGCGCCGGGCGCCGGGTCTGGAGGGGCCGGAGGCGGGCGGGAGATGCGCGGACACGGGGCAGGGGTCGGGCTGGTCGCGGTGCGCGGGGTCGGCGGGGGCTGCGAGCTGCTCTGACGGGAAGGCGGAGGGGATGCATCGGTGTGCGTCCGGTGGGGATGGAGGGGAGTCTATAGCACTTCCATCGGAAGAAACTGGGCTGGCACAGCGTCCTTCTCCTTGTAGGTACCGAATGCACTTCTTTTTCCTCCTGGAACAGCGGGGAGAGAGGCCTCTGTGAGTAACGGGAGAGTCGCCGGCACCCCTGGGGATCGCCGTCCCCCTTCTCCCCGCGGGGCCGGGATCGCGGGGATGGCGGCGGCTGCAGCGCTGCGCGGACACCGCCAGGCGGCGCCGCGCGGGCGGCGGAGCGGGGCCCCCAGCGGGAGAGGAGGAGGAGGAGGAGGAGGAGGAGGAGGAGGAGGGCACAAAACAGCAGTAAAAATCAAAAAGCAGCAATAAAAACGGAAACAGAAAAAAAAAAAAAAAGGAAAGAAAAACCCACACGAAAATAAGAATCATCTTCAAAACCATAAAATGATGTGAATAATAAAATGTGAAGCAATAAAAATTTAAAATAATAATATTATTTTACCCCAAACGATAATAAAAATAAAAATAATAATAAAAATCCAACCGGGAGGTCATTCCTCACCAGCCACCACCCCAGCTCCTCGAATTCTGGGAGGCTGAGTGGGTGCTTGGCTCGCATGAGTTCAGGACTAAAGCACTGCCCCCCCGCCATGGGTCCCCTCCCCACCTGTCACAGAGCCCACGCAGAGCCGGGCTGTGCCCTGCTGGGACACTGCCCTTCACACCAGTCTCACTTTTTGCATCCTGAAATCTGAAGGTCCCAAGAGCCCATTTCCCAGCACTTTCCTGGACTTGTGCACAGAATCACCTGCTTAGGACCACAGACTGGTTTGGGCTGGAAGGGACCTAAAAGCTCATCCTGTTTCAACCCCTCTGCCATGGGCAGGGATACCTTCCACTAGACCAGGTTGCTCCAAGTCCCATCCAGCCTGGCCTTAGCTCTCAGCTGTTCTTATCTGCCCTCAGTTATCTCTGCATCTCAACGTACTTCCTATTCATTCCCACCTCCAAGGACAACTCAGTGATGCAGCTGAGTGGAAGGTGCTCAACAGTGATTCAGGAAATGGGAAGGAAATGCCCTGGAGCCGGCTGGAGGGAGACGGTCCGAGGCTGTCTGAGGTCCTGCTTTGGATGTTGGAGCAGCTCTGAGATGTTCAGAGGATTTGCTGCTCCTCAGAGGGCAGATCACCCTTAAGCTGCTCACTGAGCTAAGGTAAAACCATCCCTGACAGAACTACCAGTCATGCTTCAGCCTGTCTGGTTCCTGGGCTGGAAGTGTTTGCTGTGACTTCCCCTTGGGATGTGATTTCTGCCTTGGGAAGAGGAGTACAGGCACAAAACACAACGTGGAGAGATGCTGGGGGAGAAAGATTTGGCAGAAGAAGGGTATGAATGGCCCTGCAATGGTCACAGACTCGGTTCCACACTCCCGTTCTGTGGAGTGTGACAGATAGAGCTCATCAGCTGGGGATGGGTTTACTGACCAAAAGGGGTTTTTACAGGACAGTACCCCATCAGGGGCAGCTCTCCTCCCCCAGCCCCACTCTTCTAGCAAGAAGTCTGCTGGGATCAGGATGGTCCCGAAGGCAGCAGTACCTGAGATCAGGGACCAGTCTCCCTTCATCTCTCCTGGAGAAAACACTCAGGTTCCCCTATTGTTTGGATGTCATGATTTGGGGGTCTTTAAAATATAAGTCACACATCATTCTTGCTGGGTTTGGCCATGATTTCTCCACATCCCCTGACAATTCTGTTCAATATTACCCTGAGACCCAGGTGTCACCTTGTACATCCAGATTGTTTTAACTATCCCTGGTTGTCCAGAGTCAGTCCCTCACACTATCTTGTCTTCACACACTCTTTGTTGAGCCGGTTTTCCTTCTCTCCATGTGACAGATCCCTCATGTCACCTCCTGTGGGTCCTTGAGCAGCTCAGTATAGATTCTCAAACAAAAGAGCTCTCAAGATGTCACCTTAATAGTAGCGAGGGGACAATTCCTCGGCTGGAGACTTTACAGCTAAAACAGGTAAAAGAACCTCTTCTACCCAGATCTCTGCCTTGGCTGTCTCATTTGAGGAGAACAGATCAAATGGAGAACTCGCTAATGCGGGCACACACCTTTCTTTGATCTTCCTAATGAAAAAACAGACAGTGTGAGAATGTGTATTAACTAGTCCAGTATTAAACATGACTTGCACTGGATGTGAATAAGAGCAGTGCTATTACTGCTGTCAGTGCCATCGTTAGCCGTGGTGACCCAATTAACGCGATAGGAAACACGACAGCTCGGCTGAACTGAGTATTTAACTCCGAGGGTATTTTCCACGGGTAGTAATTCCCCAGAGCAGACAAGCCTGAGGAGGAGCTGTGCCTCCCAGAGACATACCGGGAGCAGCTGCAGGATGGAGTTTCAATGACCTGTTTAAGATGACACCGAGGTGTCCATCGATTCATTCAATTTAAAGTAATGGGGGGAAAAAAGCAGATGTGATACTACAGATTGCTGATAATGGACCAGTCCATGAGTTATGCTGAGGTGGGTGTTATACAGCTAAAGGTGTTTATCCCCCTCTCTTTAGGAATGTACCCCTCTTCCTTTAGGAACTACAGCATCCTGGATTGTCTGTCCAGGGTATAGGGGAGGGGTGTGAAAGCTCTACAGTAGAAACACCCACTCTTAACCAGTTAACCTCTCCTGTGGAGTGGAAATCCTCCTGGGGAGTTTGTTCCCTGCAGGTGAGCAGAGCACGTAGGGCAGGAGCCCCTGAGTGGCAGCAGTGCGTTAGTACTGGAATTGCAGAGCAGCTCTGGCTGACCAGGGTTTGGTTACACAGAGGACACAAGAAGAGCATGCCAAGGTGTCCAAACACTCCAGCAGCCTGTGTTAATCGGGAAGCCGTGCAGAGGAGAAGCTGAATTCAGAGCTGGAATGGAGGCAGAGCAAAGGTGGAAGAAGTGCCCGTGGAGGAACTCAGCCCGGCAGCACGGCTGCAGGGGGCATGGGGGCTCCAGCAACCCCCTCTGGACATTCAGGTATTAATAAGAAGCTAAGGCAGCTCTGTCCAGATTCTTCATTAAAAAATGGTGCTTGATGACACTACCCAGGGTAGAAAAGGCAAGCAGGGAGCTCTGCTGTTGTGGCACCTCGAGGTGCAGGAGGGCCGCTCACACGGGGCTCAGCCGCAGGGCCTGGAGCTCGAGGTGCTGCAAGGTCTGGGCCAGATTCGGGTAGATGAAACGATTTTATTCACTTCAAGCTGCAGTAAGCACATCAAGCAATACTTTACTTCCAGCTTTTTCCTCAATACATTGGTGTAAAACTACAAATCCCAGACCTCTGTCCAGGCTGGAGTCTCTCTGTGCTCCAGTGCCCAGATCCAGAAGCTCCCAGGAGCTTTTTCCACCTGGCTGCCTTTGCAGCTCCCCTGAGCCAGGCAGCACTTGGTTTATGCCCCGAGCTTTACTACTGCCTGGCCACATCCATCCCTGGAAGCCTGAGGGGCAGGACACTGCACTGTTTTGCTGCTTGAGGCTGTCCCACCACACCCGTGGTGGGCACTGCAAAATTTAAGGGTCAGGAAGAGCTGGATCTTGAAATACATGGTTAGCCCAGTATAAATATGAAAAAGAAACCCATTAACTCTTCACTGCTGGCCCTAGAGTGATATTTATGTGATTGGAAATCACTAACAGGGGGAAAAACTCCCATGTCAGGGTCACAGAGGTCTCCATCCTGGAAATACGCTTGTAAGACCAGGGAAGTCCATCAGCTGAGGAATACGTACAGCATTACACCAATATTGCCCCGGGGGGTAGGAAACCCAGAGTACAGCCTGTCCCTTGCAGCTTGGACAACTCCTGAGGATACCTGGAGCACACCCCGGCCCTGCCTGGATGGAGCAGCCCCTGCCGGCACTGGGACGGCTGCAGGAGTGCACATGGAGCTGAACCCCCTCTCCCAGGATCACCCAGCAGCGAGGAGATGCTGATACACACCTGCACGGGCCGCACCAGTCCGTTTGTTGGTTGAGGCCAAAGCGAGCTCTGCATTTCTTAGGAGAGGCAGGATCTGAACACAGAAGCATGCGTGGCGGAGAATGGGCAAGGCAGAGGCACAAAGAGGAGGAGGAGCAGGAGGAAGAAAAGAGGCAACATCATTTTAGCCACTTTAACACATGACTAATAAACTACAGTCCCATTTTTTTTCTGCTACAGAACGGCACTGGCACCACCTGGAAAAAAGTGATCGTTAGGCAAATATCAGTGATCACTGCTGGCAGCTGGAGGAGGAGGTGGTTTGGGAAACAGCTCTGGGAAACGTGGGCAATTACAGGGAAATTCACAGCTCTTCAAATTTCTTAAGTTTGGAAAAGCTGCCGAATCCCAGAGGCGCTGCCTGACTGTGTGTCTGCATCCTTACCTGCTCCCTGCCTTTCCAGCAGTGACTACGTGGGGCTGCCAGCGAGCTTGGACTGCGCACGGAGAAAAGAGGAGGAAATGTTGCAGAAGCAGGCTGAAAGCAGAGTTAGCACCAAGGAGACCTAGGCCCAGGGTATTCCACTCTGCCCCCCCATCATTCCCCTTCCACTTTTAATGGAAAAGCTGTTTTCCATGGTCTTTCCTAAAAGGATGCTGTTTTACTGTGTAATTACAGGACTCATTAGGATGAAGCTCTGTTTGCTTTCAGGCACATCATGTTTTTCTCTAGTGCTGTAAATGGGATTTGAACAGCACATTTCTGTGTGGATTCAACTTCCCTCTTTCAGCCACCATCAATGTCTCCTGTTGTGTACAACCAGCAGTTGGTTTTCAATCCGTAACAGGTGAAATTATCATTTTTGTATCACACAGACAAGACATATATATGGATATATAAAAATATATAATGCACACTACATAAAAGCCTAAAAGTTTGTATTCCCCTAATCAGACTAGGCACTGAATGAAATCAAGTGTTAATAAAACTAAAGGTATTACTGGGACACATATCTTGATAATGATTCCCTTTATAATGAATATTTATTGGTACAGACAATATTTATTCCTGATATGGCAGAAATACTTCAGGAATCAGCACAGGAATAGCCTTGGATGATGGAAATATGCATGTGACCAGCTGAAATCTGTTGAAAGGGCCTTTTCTAATCAGCAGGGTGGTGCAGGGAGGCAGCTGGTACCGAGTTTTAGTATGACTTTGCTTCAGCTCTCTGTTACTTTGAAATGACAACCAAACTATGGGTGTTCATCAATCCTGTCACTGCATTTCATGCCACACACAATATTGATGCATTTGAGAGGAGTTTTCTTGAGTTGACGACATCTGTAGGTCTGCTAGGGACATTCACCCTGGATGTTTTCAATAAATTTAGTGATAGTTTATATGAAGTTATACACTTGCCAAAATCTAATCTTTTCAGTTTTCACACACTAACCATGTTCCAATTCAAACACGTCTATTAAAAAGTCACAGAGAGGTTAATTTACCGTGTCTTAAAAAAAAAATGAATGTGGATTTCTTTAGTTAAGCTCAGAAGAATAAAAGGAAACACGGTAAAACACAAGTGCTTCAGACTCTCCCCTCTGAGCAGGAATGCAGGGAGAGCCACGGCGCTGCGCGCACTTACCTGAGTTGGAATCCTGCTGCTTCTCCCGTGTTCGTCTCTTCTTTTTCCCCTAGGAAATGAAAGGAAAGGCTGTTATCTGTGCTCCAGGAGACCAAGGGTGGTGTGCAGGGTTTTTGGGGCTGGACTGGGTGCTGGGCATGGCAGCTGCCTCCCAGGTGACCAGATCCAATAAGAGCCATGGTGCTGCTGGCTCAGCGCATTCCACTGGGAGATGAACTGGAAAAGGCTGGAAGGGACTGCTCAGGTTTATGAGGGTGTCCCTTTCCCTTCCTCACTGCCCACTGCCTTCTCCACTTCTCCTGAGAAGAAACCCGGGAGGAACTCTCAAAATAAAACCCAAGTGCGTGTTTGTGCACTTGTCTATGGCTGCCTTCTACATGGCACAAATTCATTGTGGGCTTGAGCCTTTTCACAGGGATTACCCCTCATTTCCAGCACCCCTGGATCCAGCACCACAGGCATTTTGGCTCATCACTTTGCATGAGAACTGTGCATACATAGGAACTGCAACAGAAGCTCGATAGGCGACGTTGACCATGTCCCCACTCCCACCCACCACGTCTGCTCCATCTTCTTCCCAACACACTGCTCCATGCTCTGGTTTGTGAGTCCAGGACCATGCCGCAAATGCAGCTAAGGCCCGGATTTATGGTGCAGGCTGTGTCAGAAGGCGTGAGAGGATATGTTAGGGGATGTAAGCCAGCTCTAATAAAGCCAGTGCCTGTGCCTGCGCTGCTCAGCACCTCTGCCAACTCCTGCCAGAACTCCTCAGCCCACTTCAATGCCTCTCACCTGGGAATCCCACCCATTATTGCTTTAATTAATGAATTGATAATTTAATTAATAAATTTAATGGGATTAATAGAATTAAACAAGATTTGCTGAATGCAATGGTGAGAGTATGATCAACAGTTGATGTTCCTGTCTTATTCCTCCTCCCTCTTTGTGTTTCTAAAAGCACTTGGCCAATTTTAGGACCGTAACTATTTCCAAAACTTGCTTTAATGTGGTGGCCTTATACCCTAACTGCTCCTTAACATTCCCTGATTTCAGATGCGAAAGAAAGTTTTAGGAAATCCCCCAAAAATTATTTTTAATTAATACTATTTAATTAATACTAATTAATCTATTTAAGTGCTTTTGCAGTTCTGGACTCATCTCTCATTCTTCTTTCAACTAATAAAGCAAGCTCTATTTTATCCCAAAACTGCCTCTCTGATTCACAAGATGCAGCAATTCCCCTCATTCCCTAATGAGCTGATTAATGAGGGCACAGCGGCATGGGAGCAAATCTGGCTGTGAGGAGCAGGCAGCTCCCAGGGCTGCCTTTGACCCGTGACTTTTTATATGACTTCTTGTGGTTTGAGTGAAGGTGGAAAGCTCTGAGCTGTGGTAAGATTTCCTTCAGTGGGGGAGCAACTGTATTTCCTGCCTGATATCCGCCTCATGTGCTGCAGAAGTGACCTACATTCCTTCTCCTTCTCCTCATCCCTGCTCAACCTCCGGAGAGAAAAGTGCCTCATCCAACAACCACAACACCCAGAACAGCTGGTTTACAGGGCTGGGAGGACCAATATGCACCTTTGGAGCCCATCATCCATCCTTCTTCTGGAGCAAGGAACCAGCCCTTGGTTCCCCAAGGAACCAGATGAATGATGATACAGGATTGAGATTTCCATGGAGGGTGTGCTTGGTCTTGGAGGTGCCATGCTCTCAGCAATGCTGCTACCCTCTAGATGTTAAAATGTGGGCTGGGGGCTTCCTGCCACCTCTGCTTTTTCTGCATCATTTCTGCCCTTTGTTTTTGGGGGGAGTTTGGGGTGGTTTTGGTCTGTTTACAGGTGTGTTCTTGCCCTTGGTGGAGTTTGGTCTTTCTGGAAGGAGGGCTAGAGTCAGTGTGGGATGGATGGGCACTCACTGTGCAACTCCCAGGGGAAAGAAAGTGTCTGTGAGGAGTGCTGGAGCTTTAGATCAAAGGGACCCAGTCCTTGAGTGGATGGACAGACATCTGCAGACTTTTGTGTGCTTTTCTTCAGTTCTCTAATGAGCTTGTTAGGCATGTAATGTGAAAACAGCTGTGAAAATCACAAGAAAAGACCCCCCTACAAAAAGAAGTACTATTTAAAATCACAGAATCATAGAATGGTTTGGGTTGAAAGACATCCTGTTCCAACCCCTTGCCACGGGCAGGGACACCTTCCACTATCCCGGGTTGCTCCAAGCCCTGTCCAACCTGGCCTTGAACAACTCCAGGGATGGGGCAGCCACAGCTGCTCTGGGCAACCTGTGCCAGGGCCTCACCACTCTCACAGATTACCTCAGCTACTGCCCAAGATGCACAAAGCAGTATGTTTCCATAAAATTATATTCCCAAAGATCATCCACATCACTTAAAAGCTTCTCTTCCTTTATATTTGTATTTGATAGGACAATAAGCAAATAAATGCCTGTTGTTGCTAGGGAGTTGTATCATTCATCATTTAGACAGGAAATAAGCCAAAAGAGTGTTCAAAATACTCCTGAAATATGAATTTCTATAACTCTTGTGCCACCAGGAACAGCATTGCCTGGGCCAGGCGTTTGGCAGACACCAGCTGCCAGCCCCCCAGGTCACTGTGGGCCATGCCACAGGGCGGGGGTCCAAGCACAGTGGCACTCACGTAGTTGTCCCTGGCAGACCAGCCGGGGTAGAGCTGCATGTGGAGCTGCCGTTCCTTGCGAGCCAGTTCGTAGTACTTGGCTTGTTCCTCCCGGGACAGCGCGTGCCACTGCAAGGACAACCAGCGGTGAGACATGGCCCTGCCGCCCCCGCCCAGCCCAGCCCAGCCCAGCATGGCCGCCCCACGCCAGGGCACATGCAGACCCCTGTGTTTAAGGGATGAGAGCACCTGGATTTGAAGCAGATGCTTGTTACGTGCTTAAGAGCAGCTGCAGGGGAGAGGGATGTGGCACTGGGTGATGACACGGAGCCCTGTCAGTTCTTACCCTCCTTCCCAAGATCTGGTTGATGGCAGCGCTCTCTTTCAGGGTGCACTCCGCGATGACTTTCGCCCGCATTTCTTTCATATACAACATGAAAGCATTCAGGGGCTTCTTGATAGTGGGCTTCTTGGCTTCCTTCTCTCTCTTTGGTTCTGGTTGAGGTTTCCTTGGTGGGACAAAAGGAGGAGCTGTCAGCATCAGAGCCACTCAGAAGAAGACTCAACCCCAAAAGAGCCTGACAACATGAGTGGGTGGGGGCCTGAGATCTGCTTCTCAGGTGCAGGCAGAGCTCGGTGTTCATCCATCCTCCCCACATATGAGCGTAAAGATTGATAAATGAAATGGGTGCGAGGCGCTGCTGCTGCAGAGCCGTGCCAGCACCTCCAACTTACATGTTCCGGTCGTAGTGCTCCATCTCTTGCTTGCCGGAGTGGGGCACGATGGCGGGGTGCGGGATGCCGGTGGTGTGCATGCCAGAGCCCAGCATCAGTGGGTGAGTGAACCTGCAACAGAGAGCGGGTGAGCTGTGCCGGGAGGGCTGCGCCGTGCCGGGGACGCTGCGCACGCCGGGCGGCCGGAGCGGCGTCTCACGGAGGGCACTCCGACGTGGCGGAAGCAGACGGAAAGCAGAGGACATGGAAAGCACGCGGGTGCTGCCAGGCTGGAGGGGGGCAGGCAGTGCCCACCACCCCGTGGGTCCTGCTCGTGGCACGGCTGGTAGAGCCGTAGGCACGGGGATGGAAAGGGTCCGGTGCCACGGCGAGGGAACCCCCCTGCAGCAGGAGCCAGCCTGGCCGAGATCAGGGGCGCTTTCAACCAGCAGTTTCAGCTACTCAGATCTCTCTGTTGTTGCAATATCTCATTAGCACTGCAGAAAGGAACAACAAACTCAACCTGGGGTTTGGATGGGAGAGATTAGGACCACCCCGCACCTTTCTTTTAACAGAAATAGACTAAGTCTGAACATGAACCCAACTGCAACTCTAGGAGGTGCACCTTGCCTGAGCAATGCTCTTCACAACACCGGCTGAGATCACAAGAGGTCTCGTTAGCTCTCAGGCTTCATTAGCTCTCTCTGGAGTTTTGGAGGATAAAGCCAGCACAGTCAGCTTTGCCAAGCTTGCCACTTTATGACTGCAGCTTGAGATGGCAGAATTGCCCATGGGAGATGAACTGTTCATTAGATATGCTGGCATGAAAAGAAAAGCTGTTTAATTTAATCCACCAGCACAGTCTGATCCTTATCTGACCAGGTGTACTTTCTCAGCTGCAGCAGTGCTGCAAAATCCACCTCAGAATCCTGCAGGCAGGAGCTCGGGGAGGCTGCTGGGGTTCCACAGGGAACCGTTAGCTCCTCTTGCCTTCTCTTTTGAGGCTGTGCAAGGGTGATGCCTCCTGACCAAGGAGAGCTGGCAGCACTCCCTCCCCTCTTCTCCCAGGCTAAGGGTCTCCCTGGATGAAAGGATGCATGGATCCAGGGTTGCATGGATCGATAGTTGCATGGCTAAGGGCTCTCAAGAGCAAGGGTTTCCATGGTTTTCCTGTGGGAAATCTCCACTAACAGCTCTTCAGGACAACACAAAGCAGAAGCGAAAGCTGCTGTGTGGGCCCTGGCATCCCTACAGAGCCACGGGGGCTTTGGCCAGCAGCACACCCAGAAAGGCTGGGCTCTGTGATTCCCATCCACAGGGGATGCATTTCGATCACCTAAAGGCAGAAGCTGTATTTATGTCTCACAGAACTGACTTGTGCTGATGTGAGGGCAGCAAATAGCTGTCTGCTGCCTGTCCTGCTTTTAAAGCTGAGACTAAGTAAACCAGATCGGTCTCTGCAGAGCAAAGCAGTGGTGGCAGCAGGGGCACATTCAGGATTAGGGTTAGTGACACCGAGCAAAATCCTGAGCAATGGATTTCACTCTGTTTTCCCAATGTTGAGCTGAAGGCTGGGGTTTCTGACTCTCTTTAGACTTTGGCTGATTAAAACCCAACTGTTGTGAATCCTTCATCCTCGATATTCCCCTGAGCACCTTTTGGACCAGACACTGCCTGAAAGTGCCTTCTCTTCCACGGCTGCCCTGGGGAGGGTGTGTGGCTGTCCTGGATGGCCGTGGTCTGCTGCAAGCTCCTACTGCACAAACTGCAAGCGGTGAGACCAGCCGAGCTGCTGCCCTGTCTCACACAGCTCATACTCACCTGGAGAAAGAAGCCCCAGCAGAAAGCGCTGACGAATACGGCTGTCTAAATCCACATGACGGGAGCGGATAGACAGACTGGCTCTGCCTGGGATCAGGAAGAAAGAGTCTATAAAGTACCCACAGCTACGTGGTATTTCCTAAAGATATAAGGGAACTCAGAGTACTGATGGCCCTGGTTGGGGGGACACTCGGTGTCCCCTGG
Organism: Atrichornis clamosus; assembly: GCA_013400975.1. Lineage (NCBI taxonomy): Eukaryota > Metazoa > Chordata > Aves > Passeriformes > Menuridae > Atrichornis > Atrichornis clamosus. Next base: position 50,927 of record WBMZ01003040.1, read on the forward strand.
GCTCAAAGGGCAGTGTGAGATTTGGGCGTTATTTTGACAGAATCTGGGCCTTCCTACAAAGGTTGGATCCAATTCTGACCCCCTTTGTTCCCCAGTACTGAGTAATGCTGCAGCTTTGAGTTTATCTGGTAACAATGCAAAATGCAGAGGGGTGCTGAAAAATTAGGAGACGTTGCTACTGTACAGAAGAAGTTGCTTACAAGAGCAGAGTTTCACCATAAAAAGTAAAGCCTGGTCAGAGTCTCTGTGTGGTGCATGAGAGGCTGCACTGGGAGGATGAATATGAGGAAGACCTTCTTTACTGTGGGTGACTGAGCACTGGAACAGGCTGCTCAGAGAGGGTGTGGAGTCTGCCTCACTGGAGATACCCCAGAACCATCTGGACACATTCCTGCGCCATGTGCTCTAGGATGAGCCTGCTTGAGCAGGGAGTTTGGACCAGATCACCCGCTGTGGTCCCTTCCAATTTTATCCATTCTGTGACACTGATTCTATGATGCTGCAAGCATGGGAGCCTCCTGCAGTCTGGAGAGAAAGTACCTACCCTGCCCTTGTGCTTCAGGAATGCTCTGATTTCCCCAGCACAGACTTTTAAGGACGCCCATCAGTTTTAAACAAGCCAAAAGCTCAGTCCTGTATTCCTTTTGAAAGTTGTTTCATACTGGGGACTGGGCATGTACCAGACCTGGGGCTGGAAATTATTTTTGAGATAGTAAAATAACTATGCAGGAAGTTCCTTGTTGTTCTCAGCAAGGGAACTCCCACATTTTCATATGGAAATAGCTCAAAAATACCTTGGCTTGTTCTGCAAACCTGCCAAAAGATGCTTTCAGCCTAAAACTGCACATGGAAACTGAGATCATAGAATCACAGAACAGTTTAGGTTGGAAGGGACCTTAAAGATCATCTCATTCCAACCCTCCCTGCCATGTGCAGGGACACCTTCCACTAGACCAGGTTGCTCCAAGCCCCATCCAACCTGGTCTTGTACACTTCCAGGGATGGGACACAATGGGGTGCTTACACCTGTGCTGGTGCTCATGCTCCTCTGTTCAGGCTGCACAGAGCTGTGCCTAAACCCACCTATTTTTGGCTCTAATGACCAAAACATCCACAAAAAGTCCACTATCATTAAGTGTGGTGCACTGCAAAGGACCAAACTCCTGGATGGCTGGGATTTTTCAGGCCTAAAGACAAGTTTCTGCCCTGAAGAGGAATAGGGACAGAGGGGCAGCAGTCAGGCCCCTGAGCTGTGCTGGGCAGGAAGGAGGCTCCTGTTCCTGCTGCTGTGTCTTGGCTTGACTGCAGGATCTGTCTGCAGGATCTGATCTGTCTGTAGGAACGGCAGCCGGGGCTGTTTACACCCTGCCAGGCAGGAGCCCTCTCCCACCCCTCAGATGTCGGCGGGCATAAACACTCCAACAAACAGCCAAGTGCTGCCGCACCAGGAAACCGAAACAACCTTTGAAGTTGAAGGCGGCTGCCCCAGGGCCGAGAAAACACTCGGAGCTAATCCAGAAGCGACCTGTGTTACTCCAGAGGGGCTGGGATATTGGGATAGGAATGGAGTTGGGCACTCGCAGCTTAATCTCAAGTCCCTCTGACATGCAAATTAATGCAATTGCAAAATCAGTCCCTGATGGTAGGGAATGCACGATTACAGCCCATGTGATGGAATTACAGACTGGTTTGGGTTGGAAGGGACCTTTACAGCTCATCTTGTTCCAACCCCCTGCCATGGGCAGGCACAGCTTCCACCAGACCAGGTTGCTCCAAGCTCCATCCAACCTGGCCTTGAACACCTCCAGGGATGGAGCAGCCACAGCTTCTCTGGGCAACCTGTGCCAGGGCCTCACCAGCCTCTGAGTAAAGAACTTAGTTCTACTATCTCATCTAACTCTCTCCTCTTTTAATTGAAAACTGTTCCCCCTTGTCCTATCACTATCTGCCTGTATAAAAAGTCCCTCTCCCTGTTTTTTTAAGCTTCCTTTAGGTACGGGAAGGGGTTTCGAGGTCTCCCTGGAGATTTCTCTTCTCCACTGAGGCTGAACAATCTCAGCTCTCAGCCTGTTTCCACAGGATCGCCTGGTGGTGGGAGGGTGGCTCAGAAGAAAGGGTTGTGGTGGAGGGGCTGCCGTGGCACCGCCGTGCTCGGCCCTGGGCACAGGTGAGTGACACGATTTGCAGGTTCCTGACCAGTGTTAACTGCCAGGCTCCCATGAGCAAAACTCACTGGACTGGACTCCTGGAGGCTTTTATTTGACTGTCATGCCAGCTAATTACAGAGAGAGTGATTGCAGCTCCTCCTCCCGAAGCGCTCAGTGAGAACAAAACCAGTTTCTGCCCAGCTCCTGCCTGCCAGCTCCTGGAGGAAAAGTTGCTTCCTGTGTGTGGCCGCCCTGGCTCGGCAGCTGACTTGGTGGCACTGGCACAAGCATGGGATCATGGAATGGTTTGGGTTGGGAGGGACCTTAAAGATCATCCAGTTCCAACTCCCCTGCCTTGCGCAGGGACACCTTCCACTACACCAGGTTGCTCAAAGCTCCACCCAGCCTGGCTGTGAACACTTCCAGGGATGGGCAGCCACAACTTCTCTGGGATGCATCCCTGGCATGACCACCCCCAGCACGACCATCCCTGGCACACAGCTGCTGCTGCCCGCTGCTGGCATGGGGGGGATGCTGCCGTGAACCAGCTGGACTTCAGGGGTTCTGCACCCACCCACACTGGTGTGCTGAGCCTCAGCTGAGGACTGGGCATTCCAGGAGTGGGTTTGGGGTTCTTTCCATCCATTTTGGGCAGGAAAAGAATGAGCAAAAGCTCTATTAGATGTATGTGCCTCAAGGTGCTGCTCTCTGCATGTCAGGCCCTTTGTTGCTTTTCCATATCTGCTCTATTAGTCACTAATGAAGGCATCTGACGAGGCTGCAGGAGGATGCCAAACCTCGTGGATGCTGGAGCAGCTCTCAGCCAGGAAAGGTCCCTCCACCACCAACTGCCCCACAAAACCTCCATAAAAAACCAGACTGCTGTCCCTTCATGTGCCCAGGACTACCTGAACAGCATCATCCCAACCCAGGAGAGGACCTTGCATTTGACAAACAGGCTCCTTTCTCCCCTCTCCAGCGATTTCTTTCATGTTACAGCACAGTCACCCCAGTTCTTGTTTTCCCTGAGGATGAATCACATCATATGAGGAGTTAAATCATCACCCAAGAGTAGCAGATTTAGCACAGAAGTCAAAATGTAATCTCTTTGAAGCCAAACTCTATCAAAGGCCTCATCCTCTGATTCCTTGTGGTTAAATATCTGGAACATGAAGTTCATAAACAAAACAGGGCAAAAAGCTAACATGTTACTTTGTGCTTTAAGAAGCTTCCCCTCGTCCATTCTGCAGTAGGGTCTTGTACCTGGAGCTCTGCTGGGCTTTGCTGGGGTTTCATCTGTCGGCACTGGGGGGATCTGGCCACCTGCCCCATGATCACCTGCCCCATGATCACCTGCCCCGCACTCTCTCCCCATCCCAATGACCCCAAATTGCCACCTGCAGCCACCAGCCTTCCTGTCAGTCTCTGCCACGTCCCTACATCATCAACAGGGATTAAAAATTAATCTGAGGAGTGATGATACCCACACGGCAGCACCTGCCAGAGCTGCTCTCTTGGCATGCTCACGGTCACGGGGACAAAAGCCAGTGGCAGTGACCACAGAGAACACACTGGTGTATTTTTAACTTGTGTCCCTGGGCAGGTTTCCCAACAGGCTCCACTTTGCAGGATGCTCCTCCAGGCTGGCCCATGCAGGGGGTACATTTTGGGAGTGCTCCAGCTCATGGTCTCTCTTTCCCCATCCCTGCTGGGGCAGCGGTCACCACCGAGCTGGCTGTGCTGTGGCCAGGCTGTGGGTACCAAGGTTGCTTCCCAGGTAGGTCTCTACCGTGGTGTACTTTTCCCCTGCGTGCCAGACCCTGAGAAACACCATGGCCTTACAGATGGAGCATCCCATGGGATTACTCTGCACTGGTGGCATGCTTAGGGAAAGCACTGTTCGTGCCGAAAAGTCCAGCAAGGGAGAAAATTGCCTCCTACTCAAACAAGAGACTTCTGCTGTGATTAGGAGGGGTGGGTAGGAAGCTCTCCCTGGGCTCCCCAATCCACACAGACACCTAGATTTAAGGCAGGAGGCAGTTTTGAATTGGGCAGGTTGTAACCCCTCTCCAGGGATGCCTCAGCCAGGATGAAACCGTCAGCATTTCCACGGGTCTGCTCCCCATGTCTAACACAGGGCTAATTCTCCTCCCTGTTCGCACAGCACACAGAGGGGGGAAGCTGGGGGAAAGCGCCGTGGAGGTCACGGAGAGCGGCCGCAGGGGTTGGCTCCATGACCCGTCCCCGTGTGGCGCGTCCGGCGGGGCTGGGGCTCCTCACTCACCATCCCATCGACGGCGTGATCTGGCCGACTCCGCCGGGGGGCAGGGGGTAGAAACCAGGGATGTCTGAGGTCTGGGAAGGACGGTGAACTCCTGGAAAAAGGGAGAAGGAGATGAGTTGGACCCAGCACTGTGCTCCCCGGCTGACCCGGACCATTCCCAGCTCCCTGGCTGCTTCATCTGTGGACACTTGTAGACAGCAGGGAATATATGTGAAATAGCTGTCTGCAAGTGGCAGGATATTATTCCCTCTTATTTCCTATGGTACTCTCCATGGAGATGTGATGGGTCATCCACATTGCTGCAAAATCACAAACACTCGTGTAAGGGGGTGGAGGAGGCAGCTCACTCTTGCACAAGCATCATACCTGCTCCATGCCACTGTGGGCCAAGCAGCAACTTGCTTTGGTAAGGATTTGGTTGACTTCAGGCATCCCTCTGCCCTTCTCAGAGAGCCTGCTCAGGTGCTCTGTGGATAGCCAAAGCCATTCATTTGTCTTCTCCCCATCAGACATCCACGGGACCCCCCGTGAGCAGACAGTGGGGATGCTCCAGCAGGCATCACTTCCAACTTCATTTTAAACAATTTGAGTTCAAAACAATTGTTCTGTGGGCTCTATGGGTGCCAAGGAACTGTGGAGGTGGGTATGGTGCCAGCTGGGAATTCACCCTTTGCTTGGGGAATCCCTGTGTGATCTTCAAAGCTGCTGGCACGGGCAGCATGGCCAGGGGACACAGCCGCAGCATCGCTCCCTTTCTATCTGGACTGGAAAACATCCTGTGGAGCCTGGGGCTGCGGGTGGGACTCAGACAACCACCGTGCTGCTGGCAAAAACAGCCTCCAGCTGACCCCTGGACTGGGAAACTGGAGGGGTGCTGGGGCTGAGCTCTGCGGCAGCATTGTGTAGTGCTGGCTGCTATCGAGCCTCAGACAAAAATGAGGTACAGGGATTGTCCAGTGGCTGTCCTGGGCGATAAATACATGGAAGAAATTGGTGATGAGTTGCAAACAGAAGCAAACTCAGAAGTCTGCCTTCTTCTCCCAGGTATATGAATGATTAATTACTAATTAGGAATGAGGCCAACAGATTCCAAGTGACTTATTAGGAGTTAGCTAAAATAAATATATAACTGACTTGGAAGGAAAATATAACCTCGTATGAGATTTGCTTCAAGTGGGACTCAGCAGCCCACTGAGGGTCAAACAAAACCAGCCCTGCACAAGGCAGCTGTTGGAATATGCTCAGATTTGCACCCCCAACACTACGAGTTGCGTAAGTCCGAGCTCAAGTTATTCCTGCTGGCCCAGTGGTTGGGGCACCAGCCACTGACTCAGAATTCCTGCTTGTATTTCCTCGTCTGCGTGTCCTTGGGCTACTGTGAGATACTTTAAAGGGATGCTGGGAGAATGAGAGACTCTCAAGCACTCGCACTGAGTGATAATGGGAGCTATTTCAGTGATGGAAACAGCGATGGGACACATCCAGGATGAACAGGAAAGAAAACCCTCACCCCAGCAGCGTAGGGATGGGGCATACACGATCACAGCTGCACCACACAGGCAAGTTCCAGCTGAGGATGATGGACTGAACTTCTCCACAAATAGGAGCTGGGGGTCTCTGGGACAGACAGACCCCCTGTGCCTGCAAATGTACAGGGGAAATGGGAAAGGGGAGACTGGGCAGTGCCTGCACTGAGGGCACAGCGGGGTGGGCAGCCCAAGGACAGCTTCCTAGAATTATTGACCCACTGCGGAAACAAACGCTCAGGGACTGTTCCAGTGCCAATGGTAGCCTCCACAGAGGGATACAACCAGCTCTTCCCTTGGGTGAGCTGCTCTTATAACGCTTCAGGTTTCCCAGGCTGACAGTGAGCCTCAGGAGACAGCTCACAGCAAGGGGCTCCTGGAGGGGCTGAACTCTGCCAGGCACAGCAAAGGCAGCACGGGGGAAGGTGTGTCAGGCTGCCTTCCTGCACACTTTCTCTCCAGACTCAATATCTGTCATTAGCTGAGCTTTTAATAGGTCTATTTTGTTAACTCTTCCTATTTTTCTGCTGAGTTTATAATGGCTGAAAAGCAATGTGCTGGCTGGAATACAAGAGGATGTGCCTGGGTATCTCTTATAGCAGACCCAAATCCTACCCATCAGCATCTCTGATGAATCCATAATGTGGCCTCCAGGGTCACACCAGGGATCATTCAGCGGGTCCTCCAGCCAAGGGCATCCTCGATAACCCATTGTTTTATCAATGTTAACTCAGTGAAGCTGATGCCTCCAGGACAGTCTGGATCACTCCTGGGTGGAGGCCTTTGCTCAAATCATAACAGTTGTTCTTGTGCTTCTGTTTGGCACTGATTTCTGATGGACACTGATCTCCTTCCTGAATGTCGTTTGACACAAACCTGCCCATTTGCTTGCTTTCCCATGAAATCAAGCCCAGGTTTGTGTAAAAGCCTGGGTAATCTGAACAGTTGTTCTGCACTAATGTAAGGTTGAGAAAAGTTTGAATTTACACTCAGTTTGCCAGGAACCCATGAAGAATGATGGAATGATGGACTGGGGTGAATTCCTCTGCACATACCTATATTTACAGTTTATTTTAGAGGGTTTAACCTCAATATTACTGTACTTTCCTCCACAGCCTCATGAGCCAATTGACACAGCCTGGGCTCACACAGGAACCCAAAGAGCCAAAACGTGTGACAACCACATAACGTGTGGCTATGGGGACACACATGTCACAATCCAGTCAGCTATCAGACACCGATCCTGTTTAGTCAAAATATTTCCTGTTTCAAGCATTTATTTTCTCAAAATGACAACCTGACAACAGTTTAGGTATGAGTCAAAGGAAAGATTACTTTCCATTTTCTGGTTGACTCCTGTGCATTATCGTGCAGGCTCTGGTCTGGTCTCAAGGTACAGGACACTTTGTGCAGAGAACTGAGCACACTCCATCAGCAGGGCTGGCACTTTCGGTGTCAAACTGCTCATGGCCAGATCACAAAGCACTGCCAATAAGCTAAATAAACTCCTACAACTAAGCAATGTCCCAGCTGACCAAAGCTCTTGACTTTTGTCATTGATTTGGGACCACAAAGGTGACAGCCTTGACCTCAGTGGTCTCCAGCGCTGTCCCCCTCCCAGCACACAGGTTCCCAGTGCTGCCATTACCTTGTTTCTGGTTGATGTCAGCGGGCAAGTGGGGCGAGTGGGAGCCGTGGCTGAAATGGTCGTTGCTGTAGGGGATGAGCGGGGTGAGCGGGTGGACTCCGTGGGACGGCTGCACAACGGGGACTTTGTTGGACTGCAAGACACAAGGAGGGAGAGCACTCAGAAGTCATCAGGATCCATCAGCAAGGAGGGCCAGTGCACTTTGCAGTCCTGTTGTTGCCAGCGAGGCTGGGAATAACTGAAAATACTACACAAACACTAAAAAAACTACTAAACAAACACTGCAGCATCCTGCAAGAAAAATCCATAAACCAAGCAGGGAAAACAGCTGGAGATGATTTCATGGGTAAGTGGAAAACAGATCAAATCAGCATGAAGTTTTCAAAGTCCAGAACTTTTTTCATTCATTTCCAGTATCTTTTATTCCAGGATGAATGCTCCAAGCATGCTACCCAATGCAGTCTCTTGTTCTCTGTCCTGCACTGTCACAGAGTCTAGATCTGGACTTTCACATCCTTCATATTCACTGTGAAAGCCATGCTTGGGCTTTCCTAATCAGGGCTCTCATGCAGGGACAGACACAGAATCACAGAATCATTCAGGCTGGAAAAGACTTTTTAGAGATCATCAAGTCCAACCATTAACCCAGCACTGCCAAGGCCACCATTAAACGCTGAGGGTAATGCCTTTGAAAAAGTGACGTGGTCACCAGTGAGCCCTTGGGCTGAAATCCCCCTTGCACTGAGCTCCAGTGCCAGGAGAAGGACCAGAGGGAGTTCAGGCTGGGGATGCAAAAAATCCAGGAAAACTAAGCGAAGAAAAATCTGCTTCCTCTTTCAGCTACCCCCAGTTATGCACAGCATGGCTGTCGGAGCCCAACATCTTGGAAAAGGCACTTCTTGGTGAACACAACGGGAAGTCCTCCTGCATGTTGGAGCAGAGAGGGGAACCTGTCTGAAAGAGCGGCACAGCTGTAAGGAACACACACACACAGACACACACACAGACACTCTGCCATCTACGCAGCCTCCTCGCCTCCAGCGTCTCGTGCTGCTGCCGACATGCCCGGTTTCGCCCACGGTTGCCTTTAAATCCAACCTGACTTCGTCTTGGTGGTGGAATGCTAGGATTGGTCCCAGCTAAACCCACAAAAAAACCCAGGACTAACAGCACTCCAAAACAGGGTGAAAATAGGAACAGAGCAGGTCAGACAGCTCTCCAGGGGCCAGGAGGTGGGCACTGCCAGCCCGTTCTCATCAGTCTCACTGGGATATCTACAGATGATCTGCTGCGTGACTTTTGACAAGACATTTAGAATCCCTGGACTCAGTTCTCTGCCTTTCACTTTGGCAATGATTTTGCTGAGGCAGAATGAGCACAAAGCTCCAGCTGACTTTGGTGCAGGAGGCACAGGTGGAGGCAGTGACTCTGACTCTGGTAGACCTGTCCTGGACCTCTCCCAGCTGCTCCAAGTGAACTGGGAGCCCTGGGCAAGTCCTGTGTTTTGAATCTCTGCTCCGAGGAGGAAACCCATGAAGCGGAAAGGAAAACAGACTGATGGAGACGCTGCTTTACATCTATCTTTCCCACAAAGGTTTACTCATGCAAATAAAAACCAAAAGGCATGCAGGTTTGCATTTGAGAATGAATGAAAACCCTAATTCCCGATTCTTAAGAGGTGTTGATTTATTGCATACAGTGAGATACTGGGAATGAAACCCCCACTTCCCAGCGCAAACTGGTGTGGTACAGGCGTTCCTGTCCTGCAGCAGGACCATGGGTTATGTGGTTTTCCCATCGAGAGCAGCACTGGGATGGCTCCTGCTCAGTTAAAGACATGTTTGGAGCTCTGAGATTTTTCTATTCTTAGCCATGAAATGAGATGAAGAAGAGCTTTTCAGTGATATTTCTAAAATTAGCTATGGTTTAGCTTATTTAAGAGCCACAAAGCCTAAATGAGGGATATGCAGTTCTACGTGTACATTTTAACAGGACACTGGAGCAGAACGAGCTCAATTGAGCTGTTGAGCTGTTTTCAAAACCTCAACTCAAGCATTTCTGCGGCTCAAAGTAGGGCAGATCTTTCTTTCCCATTTGCCTTGTGCCTGATCCAAAGCACAGCACCATTCACCAGCCAGCCTCGCTGCCTGACGATTGTGAACAACTTTCAGAGCAATGACAGAAGACACAGACCACTACAAAGGCAGATGAACAGCCCTGATGCTGATCTGCAGGACACCTCCTCAGTGAAAAGCAGAGAGCACATGTGGTTAGAGCAAAGCATGGACTGTCCTACTTCCCATTAAAGCAGACCATGCAAGTGTCCAAGGCCAGGTGGCTGGGCCTAGAGTAACCTGGTCTAGTGGAAGGTGTCCCTGCCCATGGCAGGTTGGTTGGAATGAGATGACTTTTAAGGTCCCTTCCAACCCAAACCATTCTGAGATTCAATGATTCAATGGTAACCTGGTTCTACAAGACTTGCAGATGTTACTCAGATTTTCCAACAGTTCAGGTGGAAAACAAGATGCTGCACCAGTAAGAAGAGATGCCTTCCCCATTCTGCCCTTGCCTTGCTCAAAAACTTCTCTTCTCTCTAAAGCCATAGAGATCTGGTGGGGAAGGATGCTCAGGAAGGAGGCAAGAAAAATTTCTGCAAGAGGTTATTTACCTCCTGTCCACATCCTACATTAGGGAGTTTGTTACAGGAAGCCATCTCCCAAAATGAACCAGACAAGGGAAGAAGAAACACGGAACAAAGATATGGAGAAACAGAGAAAACTTCTTCAGTGTTGACCCCAGTTCAAAGACTGCAGCTGCTAATAGTTGTGGTCCATGGCCATGACTGCAGCTCATGTCTTCCCCAGCTGCACTGTGAAACCATACCTGACTTACAGAAATCCATATGCCAGAGAAATGGGATCAATTCTTCTTTTTGCAAGGTCTAGATTACATTCCTGCGAATCAGCTGCAGCACATGAACCTTGAAGAGGCTTTTCAAAGCCAGGATTTAGCAGCTGACAGTGTTTTATGCCATAACATTAACCTATATAAATGTTTTCTCCCAAGTGGATTGATTTGACATGAGGGCAGTGTTTCAGTGTCCTCTCAGCAGGTCCCCTGGGAGGACACCGGGTGGTGCTGGTCAGGACATCATGGGGATGTGCTGTGGTTTGGTGAAGCATCTTATTTTGTCTCCTCCCCAAGGCTGAGTTTCAATATAGCCCAGAGCCACAGTGACAGAGCTGCTCACTTCCCAACCACCCAAAATAACACAGCTGGTGCCAAACATCACTGCCCTAACCCCAGGCTGTCACCTCCTGTCCTTCAGCAGCTGCGGGGGGACATGAAGGGGCTCCAAGGACAGCTTTGCCTCACCTCTTCCAGCACAGCCCTTTGAGGACAGATCAGGAAATGAGCTGTGCAGCCATGACCTTGTACAGAAATGAACAGACATTTACAGCAACAGCAAAATGGTATTTCCAGAGGGGACAGAGAGGAAGCACGGGGTTTGCAAGCCTGGGGCTTTTCTCCCCTCTCAAATTTGCTGAATTGCAGCGCTGCTGAGTGCCCATGTCCCCAGTGAGCACTGCCCACTGGGCCCTGTGTGCTGGGCCAGGCACTGCGGCTGCAGCGCATCCCCTGCCCGGCACCAACCACCCCACCAACCTCCCCGACAATGACTGAAAAACCAACACTACTGAGGGAAGAATATCCCACTCTGAAGCCAAGACGTAAGTTTAATAACTAGAGGTAACTGGAGCAGCAAAGAGAAAACACAGTTGCATTAATTCTTAAGTAAGACTAATTATTAGCAAGGCAAAATTAGGAGACCTCCCCTCTCGGGCATGGGTGTGTGATTGTGATGGGAACTTTAGGCTAGATAGATAACTCTTTTTCCTCTGAGCACACAAACCCAGCAGGTCTTTCACATGAGGATCACCCTCACCATTGGAGATCCAGTGTTTTTTGGCTCCAGGGTGCCTGATCAGGTCAACACCTTTCACCTTTACTCCCATTCCCCATCACACATGGTCTGGCCACAGGTAGCAGTGGGGTATACAAGCTGCTGGGATGCTGATGGTTGATCAGAACCATAAATGAGGAGTTTTTAATCAAAATGTGGGGTTTTCAGTAGAAAATGGTGTGAGATTATAATTAAACGTTTTCTGGGAAGCACCTCGTGTTAGCAAATATTTTAATTCATTTTTTAAAGACATCTATTTAGCCTATGAGTAGTTTTACTTTTCTGGCTTGATGGAGGATTTTTCTTCTACACTTTAAAGCTAACATTAGGAAAGTGCAGCACAAAAGGTCAAAAGTCAAAATTTGAGTGAAATGATCAAACCAAAAATTTCCATGGCTTGTAAAATTCTTTGAGTTTTTAACTCTGTGAAAATATTAGAAAAAAGTTAAAGCATTTTTTTTTTCTGCTTGAATCAGTTTAGGAAAAGAAACAAAATGAAGAAACCTGTCAAAAGTATTCCTTGCTACAATTGAGCACAGCTATTAAAAGCAGCAGTGGTCACACCAAGCTGCCTGGGGGGCTGCTGAGGATCCCAGTGCTGGGCTCCCCCACTGCTTCTATGGATGGGAATGACTTTAATTAACTTTCTGGTAGAAGACAATTCAGAACTAAAATACAGTAGCTTAATTCTACTGCCCCTTCCAATAGCTGGTGCCCAATTTAGTGAAAAACGTTAAATGTAATGCTGTTAAATTTCCTTTGGGGATGTGACTCCGAGGGTGTGCTCTCCATGGAGGATAACGGGGTGCTGCATGCCTTGCACAAACCACAGCCCCCAGAACATCAGCCAAAAGCCCGGAGAGCCAAAACCCCTGTGGTCAGCCCAGAAACAGGCAAAGCAGGGAGGAGCGTGCTGGAAAGCCCTGCACTGTGGGAGCCACCGTCCATCCATGGATGCACAGGAGTCTGCAGGGAAAGGAAACTCCCTTAACTCCTCTATGACACCTGGAGCCAGGTGCCCCCATCACCACAACCGTGCTGGCCCTGGCAGCAGCCTCCCATCCGAGGGAAAGCTGGGAGCACCCTGGAGGATGCAGGATCCATCCCGCATGGCACAGAGTGCCTGGGTGCAGGAGCCGGTGGCCGGGGCGAGCGCTGTGGTTTCCAGCCGAGCTGGGGAGCCGAGCCACAGTCAGGTGAGATTAGTCACATCACTTTCAAAGTTTCGCACACCGCCAGCCCCAAAAGCAGAGAAACGAAAGAGCCATGGGCCAGCGCTGTGGTGGCCAGTGCATGGAGAGGGGCCTGGCCGAGGGACAGGAGAAGGGCGGGCAGCTGTGCCATGCTGGTGGCCATCACCACCACGGCAGAGGGGCTTTGGGTGGTCTCAGAGCCCTGTGTCACTGGCTGTGCTGCATGCCCGGCTGCTGGGAGCATCCCCCAAGGCTGTTCCCGGCTCAGATGCTGGGCTGAGCTCCGAGCAGATCTCCGTGCTGCTCTGCCTTGCTCGGGTGCCCGGGTGCAGCACAGGAGCTGCAGGCTGCAGTCCAGCCCCGAGCTGCCCCGTATGTGTTGGCTTTGACGTCACTTCTCAGAGGGGGTGAGATGAGTCGACTCATCATAGCGTTGGCTATGAAAAACAAAACCTAGCAAGTTTTGCTGTTGCTGATTCAATGAGGAATTAATTCCTCTTCACTGTAAAATTAGTCATCGTGCCACAGAAAGAACAGTATAAGGTCAGGCTGCACCGAGCGTGCACCTCTGCTGGGGAAGATACCTGTGACCAGGGGGACTGTGCCTTTTGCTCTTTATCCATCAATCAGTCCAAATTAGCAAATGATTAGGAACATATCAGGGACATTAGACCATGTTGGATGAGGCCCTGGGCAATGTGGTCTAGTGCAACGTGTCTCTGCCCATGGCAGGTGAGTTGGAACTGGATGATCCTTAAGGTTCCTTGAAACCCAAACTATTCTGTGATTCTATGGTATTATTAAGGACATTATTAGGCACATCCTGCAGCATCAGATGCCAGGAGGACTCACAGAAGGACTCCCAGGGGAATGCTGTCACTTGGGGTACTGGGGACCCAGAGCCCCTGACTCAAAACCAGCTCTGCACACTCTAAATTCTGATAACACCTCCCAGCTCAGGGCCCCAGACCATGTCAGCAGACACCTTCAGCCCTTGTTTCCCCGTGGTGTTACACCAGGAGGTGCTGTGATAAAAGATCACCCCAAATACCCACTGCAGATCGTTTTTGGCACTGACTGCACGCGCCGGGGCCGGAGCCCTCGGCAGCCCGCGGGCGAAGGCAGCGTCGACTCATTTCTCATCTCAGCACACTTTTTTCTCACTTTTGCTGCAGTCCCAGCGCCCCAGCCCGCTGCCGCAGCAGAAAGGAAACAGGGAAAGTTAAAGCCACCCACGCTCAGGCGCTGCCCTCATCCAGCCATGCACCCCTCCAGCAAAGACAGATTTTGGCAGCAGCAGCAGCAGCAGCAGCATCTCCCTGGCCCCTGCCCAGGTCAACCAGTGTGGCTGCAGCACTGAGGGCTGGGTCTTTTCTTACCCTCAGCATCACCAAGAGTTCCTCCAGGTACCAGAGACCACATCCCCTGTGACCAGAAGAGTCCTGCTGCCCTGTGCTCCCCATCTCTGGCTGGCCCTGAAGTGCTTATGAGCAGCAGTCAGACAGAGAGTAAGGCTATTACTAATTATTATTATGAATTCACAGCTATTAATTTGTGCATTAATTCTGCATATGAATTGCAACAAGAAGCTGATTGATTTAAGAGATACATCACACATATAGGCAAATATTGTCTTTCCTCAGGTTTTAATCCAAATATTGTCCTCACTCAAGTTTTTATCCCTGCACCCTACATTTTGTGGTTGATAGAGCATTAATTCCTTCAACTCTTCCCTTTCCCCCTGATTTCTTTCACCTGCTTTAGAATCCAGCTCTGCTTTGAAAATGCTGATGAGGCACTTGGGCAGCCCTGATCTCTGCACACTCAAGGGGATGTGCTTGCCTTAGAAGCCAAACTCAGCTCCCCCGATTCTGATTCCCCTGTGACTGGGACAAGTTCCCTGGCATTTCACACCTTCTGTGTCCCAGCACTCACAGGGGTGACCAAGCTCCAGACACGATGGTGACAAATCACAGAATCATAGAATGGTTTGGGTTGGAAGGGACCTTGAAGTTCATCCAGTTACAACTCCCTGCCACAGGCAGGTATACCAGCCGCTAGACCAGGTTGTGCAGAGCCCCATCCAACCTGACCTTGAACACTTCCAGGGACAGGGGAAATACAGGGAAAGAACTTAAAAACCTTCTAAAACTTCTCAGTGACCTTCTATGCTGCTGCTGGTTTCTGGTTTTAAGAAATAATGGTTATTATTTTTAAGTCAAATTCTGCAGGGGAAATAAGCTGAGTTTTTCACCATTTACGGGCACAGGAAGAGCTGTTTCACTTCTCAAGTATTTATCTTCTAAGAGAAAGATGTAGGTGGTTTTTCATGAAAATTAAAAAAAAAAAAGGCATGGAAAAATAAAGATCAAAAGTCCCTCCCAGAGATTGCTCTCTTAGGGTGACAGGGGACAAGTGTGGAGGTAGCTACACTCCACGCAAGAGAGGTGGAACCCCCAGAAAGATGAAATTTAGGCATCACCACCCAATGTTTGCAGTCCCATTCAGCAGAACAGCCCCCTCAATTCAGAAGCCTCCTCAAACCTGCAAGAAGTGCCCTTGTGCAACACTTTGCTTGGGAAGTGCTGCTGCTGTGACTCAAAGCATCTGCTCAGGAGGGGACAGAGACACGCCCCCAGTCCCAATGTGCCACTGCCACAGAAGGCAGTGGTGACATTTGGCTTCATGGAAACAAAATGCCAGGGTAATATAACCCAGGGGCTGCACCACAGCACCAAAACCAAGCTACTTTCTCCCCAAAAGCAGGGCAATGTGATACAGGGGCTGCATCAACCCCCAGCTGTTCCCCTTGTTCTGCAACATCCATCCCTGGTTATTGGCTCTCTTGTGTTCTGGGCTACGGAGAAAAGAAATCTCTGTCCCTGTCGTGCTCTGTGGTTCTGAGAATTTGAATCAAAACCTGCAAACCCTGGAGTTACCAGTAACACTCGAGGCTGTGAACACCAAGGCTCTCACTTGACCTGCAGAGGCTGATAGAATCTGACCTCCTTTACTTCACTTCTCGAAGGTGAGCCGTCGGTCCAGTACCCAGAATTATCCCGGAAAGTGCCCAAGAGGGCAGGAGAGGAAAGCAAAATAAAAATATGCCACAGAGGCAAGGCTTGCCCTGCGGCCAGGCTCGAGACTCCGTTTCCCAAAGGACCAGGGACTCACCCTCCGTGTGCCCGGCAGTGCCGGGAGCAGCCAAACCCGCGGGTGCAAAGGCTCTGTGAAACACTGAGGGTCTGCACTGTGAGAGCCATGTCCCGGTCCCGGGCACTGCTGGTTTGGAGGATTTTCACCTGCTTTGAGAAGTCTTTTGCAAACCCCAGCCCCAGCTGAGTGCTGGATCTGAACGGAGACGGCTTTGGCATCTGGTTGGCACATACTTAGATATTAGGAAGAAATCCTTCCCTGTGAGTGGTGAGGCACTGGCACAGATTTCCCATAGAAGCTGTGGATGCCCCATCCCTGGAAATGTTCCAGGCCAGGCTGGATGGTGCTTGGAGCAAACTGGTCTAGTGGAAGGTGCAAGATTTCTGGGGCCATCTGCCATCAGCCTAACAGGAACCCTCCAGGTGCCAGTGTTGTGCAGTTTTCTGGAGGCAAATGTTTGCTTACAGAATCCCTGGGCATGAGGAGAGGGCTCCTGGCTGCTGGTTGCGTTTTTTCTTTCCATTTATAATAAGAACAAAACCAGCCCATGTACTTGAAAGAGTGTGGGGGAGTTTACAAGACATAACCCCCCCAAAACACTGATTTAAGACATTTCGATTCACCCAACATCAGAGGGGGTGAAACATGCTCCTCCATGTCACAGTAGTGCCAGGATGCAAGGCCACTGTGGGTGACACCATCCTGCTGGTGTCACCCCTTTCACACTGGGACCTGAGCAGGAGACCTGTCACAGGACTTCTGCCCCTTGTCTCTAGGCTTGGGAAGGGACAGTCGCCAGCCCCTCCTGGCATGCACTATAGTCCCTATTTTCTCTGCACCTTTTTTTTTTTCTTCTTCTTTTTTCTCTCCTCTCTTCTCTCTATTCTATTCTATTCTATTCTATTCTATTCTATTCTATTCTATTCTTTTAAATCTGCTAGTCTCCAAGCTCACCTTCAGGGGAGATCTCACTATCTGACAACATCACTGGTTGAAAGAAACAGGCAACAAACCCAAGTATCTCACCCCATCTGAAAGTAAATCCCCAACTCGCTGACTAAGCTGTGAAAAAATAATACTAATAACAGTAATAATAAATAACAATAATAATGATACTGTAACGCTGCTGACTTGTCCAGAGGGAGCTTTCTCCCGTGGCCAAGGCCACGCACTCGCACGGCATCAGATGACACCACGTTTTACCACGTCAGAGGTGGCCATGCCCAAGCACGTGCCACAGCTCAGTACCAGGTAAGGCACAACAACCAGGAATGATGATTTCTAATGTTATCATCCTCCTTGGGTGCCCATTTCTCTGCTGTGGTGAAATCCTTTGGCATCTACACAGATGTCAAGCACATTTCCAACACAAGCACATTTCCAGCACAGTCAAGCACATTTCCAGGAACGAATGAATGATGGCTGCTCTGAGCCTTCCCTGGGGTCTCTCCCAGACCCCTCTGCAGCATCCCTGGAGCCCTGTGTGGGGACAGAAGTTGCTCCCTCCCTAGCACAGGTTTTGCCAACCAGTGAAGCCCAAAGGGTGAGGGCTGTGCTGAGGTGCATCCCGCCCCACAGGGACCCCCAGATCCCTCTGGGGACCCCGGGACAGAGAGGGGCGAGCTGCCCGCTGCCACCCCCACATTATCCTAATCTCACTCGCGTTTATTTCCCAGTTTCCGTGATAAATAGGTCTCTGGGGGCCATGGAGGGAAGATAATCCCTCTGGAGCCGAAGGCATGCTCTACGGACACCCTGCAGCAGTGAGGCGATAGCAGCTTTCCTTGTTGCTCACTTTCAAGGGTGACATGTTTACAAAGAATGCTACAGCCACTAATCCTGGATGATACCCTGTGTCTGCCTGAGAGAAATCCTAATTTTCTCGATAGGAGGAATTAGTTCCTTTAATGCTTAATACCCCTTTTTTCCTCTGAAAGCAAGAAAGCATTATTGTGCAGAGCGGAATAAACATTTTAATTAAAATGTGGAATTTATCTTCCAGTCAAATTCGTACGAGCCCCCGATGACACGTCAAACTCTGCTTTCCCATTTTGAATCTTCCTCTGATCTCTTAATGCGAGCAGCTGAATTAAAACCTGGGCTTGGTGGATTTGCATATAATTAGAGAGCGAGGGAAATTAATAGGGAATTGAATGGGTTTCTCCTCTGCCCATCTGATGTTTTTACCAGATTAAAAAGAGTTGATTTTTTTTAATGACTGTAAAAATGTATTAAATATTATTTAACCTTTTTTGTTGGGGGGAGGGAAGCAGACAGACTAAAGAAACAAACTTATACATATGATAATGAACAACTCCTATCGTGGGAAGCAAATATCATTGTAATTAGGATTAGAAAAGAATCCTAATTAATCTTGTCCTGCCACTTGACTTCTAGAAGTTCCTTATATGTTACCTCCTATGAGATGTAAAACAAGGAGCAGTTTAAATGCTCAACAGCTAATCCTGGCAGCCTCAGCAGCATGAGGCAAAGGATGAAATTTAGGATGGAAAGGTCTGATCCTCTGAGCTGGACTCAGACTGAAGGGGTGCATGCAGCTCTGCTGTCTCAGTCTCCTAATTCCTCACAACAAACTAGGTAATGAGATTGGAACCAAGAGAGATGGGATGCACCAAGCACCACAGCAACCCCTGACTCCCTACAGGCATCTTTCCAGATCGTTTTCCATTTTCTTTTCAGTATTTTCTATTTAGCAATACTTCTGGTGTTCATTTTCAGAGTGGGACTCCAGGTAAGGGGTAGAAATATATGAGGCAACTCTGGGGCTGTGCATCCCCACCCCATGCCTCGATTTCATCTTCTCCACACTTGTGATGATAAAGATTACCCACCGTGCTTGTATTAAGTCATACATATTTTAACTCGTCTCTTGTCATGTGTCATCAAATCCTGTTTTTCAGGTATTGAGATTCACAGATTTAATTGCGTAAGATTTTACTACAGGAGTGGATGGTCATGAGATTATTTTCATCTTTATGTGTCAGTATGGAAAGTAGGTTGGAGAGAGCTGGTTTCCAAACTTCAGGGCCTGGATGAAAGCCTCATTTTCCAAATACAGCCAAATACAGTGCCAGGAGGCGCCATAACAGGGGGTTGCAACTTGACCTATTAATGAACACAACAAACTTTATGTTTTATGCTAAATTAAAAATAATAAATAATAAATTAATCCTGCTATAGCTAGGTTGCCTTCTCAGCATATTTTTACCAAGAGCTCCCATGAGTTTTGGGCTATGGCTTTATGAGAGTGACTCTCAGCAATGGCCCAGGAACAAACTGGTTAGGACAGACACAAAAAATCGTCACTTCGAAACCAGAGACCACACAAATTGTTCCCAGTCTTGGATTTCATTTTAACCCAGGCTAATCAGAAGTTCACAAGGCAAGACTGATCAAAGGCTTCACATTGAAAAAAACAAGAAAGTCACAATTTCATATGGTTTTGATGAGAAAAATAATTGATGAAACTTTTCTCTTTCAACTTGGTTTTGCTTTGAGTTTGGGGTTCATCGGAATACAAGGAGCAACAGACACAAACCTGTGAGGGCTGAAATCGTAGTACAGTTCTAATGATGTAGTTCTTACTGGGGAGTTACCACCTGGGCCAGGATTGCACGAGGTCAGGAATTTTAACCCACATTAATTATTTTTTTCAGAAAAACCAAGTCATGAAACCCACAACAGTTCACAGGGTGCCATCAAGCCTCACCACAGATTTGTTGGGAGATGTTTAGGTCCAGGGCAGAGTTTTGATGCGCTCACCTTCCCGGGAGGCAGGAGACCGATACAAATCACATTCATCCTGAACCTTTCTTTGTATTTTCATGCTCTGATTCTCATCTCTGGTGACATTTGCAAGAGCAATCTTCTGCTGGGCTGCACTCCTGGCTGACCATAGAGCGGGTCCTGGTGGCCTGACCCTGACTGGGGAAAGCAGCCTGAGCACGGCAGCTGGAGGGACCCGTCTGTTCTCATCCCCTCAACTGTGAGGTATCACCATTTCACGGAGGCGGTGAAGGGCAAAAATCTTAAAGTACCAACTTTTCTGGCTGAGGTCAGACTTGTTTTCCAAAACAGCTTGCCCTGGGAGCTCGCCCTGCCCGCGGTCAGCCGTGCCATGGCACTCCATGGAAAAGGTTTTCCAGAAAAGTTAAACGAAGCAGAACTGAGCAAACAGAAGGGTGTGTATGGAGTCAGTCCCACGGGAGGCAAGGATCAGGGTGGCTGATGTGCAAGCAGCCGCTGTGTCCCAGCACATCCCAGTATGTCACTGGGGCACAGGCACCTCTGCCAGGCCTGCCTGCACCAGGAGCCCCCAGCGAAGCCACCATCGTGCCAGCTGCTTCCAAGTACAAACTGATTCACAACAACTGCCTCAGCGTTTACACCATTCAGGTGAAAAGAAGTAAAAAAATTCAAGAAGAAGGAAGAATAGATGGATAATATGAAGTTTCTGGCATAGATTTTATCCTAACCAGATCATTAACTAATTCAACTCACCACCAGGGATCAGCTATTTAACTGCAGGTCATTTTGTAACACAGACTTTCTTTTTAAAACTTGTCACGGTCTCTGATCTATTACAATAACTGACAGCTGTATTTACTGAGTGATGAAACTGAGGTTACACAGAACATTGATCATACTAAAAAGCCCCAAAACATCTACCACACCTGTATGTATACAACCTACACATGCCTACAGTTACATTTTTAAGCTTGGGCATTATTTAGGGCCTGAACTGGAAGTCCAGGTGTCCCACATCTGCTTTCAAGGAAATCATGGAATGAAAAACTTATCTTGCTACCAGGACAATGATCCGCAGGTAAAAATATCCTTTCTTCAGGACATAGCTACATGATTAAATCCTATGCTAGTATTGCATTTTTTATAGCAAAAGTTTTCTTCATTACCCATGGATTGTATATTTGCTGAAAAACCCAATTAAAACGCTATTGCCATTGGGTTAGGATTTAGATTCTTCCCAGCAAAGTTTGCAATTAAAAAATAAACCCATCTATCTTCTGGCCACCATCCAAGCTGCTTAGAATGTGAAAGGTAAAAATCCTATCGATTGCAAAGAATTACACTTTTTTACACCTTTCTGTTTTAACTGAAGTGCTACACAGAGAAAGCAAATTGTTTTTAAAACACATGCTTAATATCATATCTTCCCTTTAATTCTTTGGCTGTCTCTCTCCACTATTTCAGGACATAAAGCAACCTGGGACCTCCTGAAGAAATAAATCCCCAAACTGAGGCAAGACCCGGTCGATGGGATTCATAAGGAAACACCATCTCAGAACAGGTGACTCTGTAAGTGTTTGGGGCATCTCCAAACACTTTTAGCAGAAAATTAACCATTTAGATTCACAGCATTGAAAATAAGATACAACCCATGCCAAAGTCAGTGAAGTTTTCCCACTGATTTCTCTCATCTAAGGCCAAGAATATGACACTATCTCCAGCACTGGCAGGCATTCATCTGGGAGTTGAATCACAGAATTGTTTACTTTGAAAAAGCCCTCCAAGATCATTGAGTCCAACTGTTAACCCAGCACTGCCAAGGCCACCACTAAACCATGTCCCCAAGTGCCACATCTACATGTTTGTTAAATCCCTCCAGGGATGGTGACTCCACCACTGCCCTGGGCAGCCTCTTCCAGGGCTTGACAACTATTTTGGTGGAGATTTTTTCCTAATATTAAATCTAAACCTCCCCTGGCACAACTTGAGGCCGTTTCCTCTTGTCCTATCACTTGTTACCTGGGAGAACAGACAGATCCCCACCGGGCTCCACCCTCCTGTCAGAGAGTTGTAGAGAACAAGGTGTCCCCCTGAGCCCTCTTTTCTCTGGGCTGAGCCCCACAGCTCCCTCTGCCACTCCTCACCAGACTTGTGCTCCAGACCCTTCCCCAGCTTCATTCCCCCCCTCTCTGGAAATGCTCCAGAATCTCCATGTCTGTCTTGGAGTGAGGGGCCCAAAACTCAACACAGAATTTGAGGTGCAGCCTCACCAGTGGCTCCAGAAGTGGAAAGAGCCAGAGTTTCCCACAAGATGAATACTTGTTTGTGGTGCTGCAAGGAGACCGTGACATGGACGTAAAATGTTGCCTTTAGTCCATCCCTCTTATCACATCTCTCTGCCTCGGCGTGACTGTTTTGTATGTGTATGGGGCTATATTCAGATCAGGAGTTTAGCAGAAACTGCATTTCCTAACTGTACAGTGCATTTTTAGGGTGGAGACTTGTTATCTCCTGCATCTGAACAAGACAGAGCTCAGCAGACTCAGTTCTACTTGTGGTCTTCACCAAGCAAACAGTAAATATTGCTCGTAACAGGAGATTTTATATAAAATATTTCTATACATTTGATACAATAGCCTAATAGTAACCACCAGTGACTGACCAAGGTCTTACAGGCAGCTCAGGGATGTTTCTCTGTCTGTTTGCTTGCTGATCCCAGAGGAAGAAGAGGAGTGGGGAAAATATCCAAGAACAGAGGTTAATGAGCATTTTTCATTATTTTGTCTTTATGACAGCAAATTTTGCCACTGATTTCAAAGGGAGTATTGCCTGTCACTCCATAGCCACTAGTATGAAAAACTATGAGCATTAGAAGTTTAGGTTAGCCAGGACATAAATACATGCACATACACGAACATCAAGGCGAACACAGGCACAAACATGCATGCCAAGGCTCTCCTCCTGCACCAAGGAACCACAGAATCACAGGATCTTGGAATGGTTTGGGTGGGAAGGGACCTCAGAGCTCACTCGGTTTCAACCTCCTTGCCACGGGCAGGGACACCTCCCTCTAGACCACTGTAACGGGGATGTGCACAAACTACCAGGTCCTGGAGACAGGGCAGAGAAAACAAAGGAGGGAAGCCAAGATAACAGCCCTGAGTCACTGCTGGAACCAACACCCGGGCCCCTGGCACAGCCCCCAGCCCCACGTGCTCCTGGGCTCCCCTCACCTTGGAGGGCCCAGCATGGGAGGGAGCACTGGAACATGGGGTGGATCAGCCTGTCACCAGCTCCCCTCATTAATCCTCGGGTTCTTTAGGTTATCAGGACCCAACTATTCCCATCAAACAAAATCCACTTGCAGGTTTCATTTTAAGAAAAGCATTAATATTTTAAATTACTATAATTTGTGCTTGGGACTAATAAATCTTAATTATTCAGCAGAAAACAAATTGTAGTGTGGAATTTAATCCCTCATATCTACTCTATCTACTACAAATGAGCTACCAGTGATCTAAGAATGAGCTGCCTGGCAATCAGCAATTACATTATTTATTTTTCTATTTTCATTCTCCATTGGGTATTATGTGAACACCTGCAGTGCCTCAGTTCTCACCTGACAGGTACCATGCTGTGCTGGCTGCAATGACATCTGCTGGTGGCTACAAACCTTCTCAGCTGGCCCAGGTGATTTTATTCACCGTCATAGAAGAAGTAGCTTTGCACTCCTGCTCTTTTGGTTTGGTTACGGTATTTTTTCCTCCAACTCAGTACAGAACTATGGAACAGAATTTAGGTGAAAAGGAATAATTCTGCTACATCTGGGCAAGTTCAAGAGATAAAACTGTCTGACCCACCCCAGCAGCCCACGGAGCACGATGCTGCTCTGACAAGGCTTGGTGGTTTCTCTAAAAATCACATGTGCCATGGGTAAAAAAGGAAGGGGAGGGTTTCAGTGGAACGGAGGAGTTAGTGTAATTATAAGTTACTGGATCATGGCAAAATCCAGAGCAAAGAAAGGCATTTCCCATGGCAGATCTCCAGCAGTTTCAAGGAAAGATAACCTCAGTTCTGTCTGGGTGGCAAAGAAAAGCGTTGGACACATCACAGCAAAGGACCACACGACTGGGGTACTGTAGGACTCTGAGCCCACAGACTGGCAAACATTTCCCTATCTCTTGCCCTGAGGGTCTGCTGACACCTATGTGTCTGCAAGGCTGCCACAGTGCTGGGTGCTGCTTCCCACGGAGCCCCTAAGCTGTTCCATGGAGCAGAGGTTGTGCTGCATCAGGTGGATGTCAAGGCCAGGTTGGATGGGGCTTGGAGCAACCTGGTCCAGTGGAAGATGTCCCTGCCCATGGCAGGGGGTTGGAACCAGATAGCTTTACGGTCCCTTCCAACCCAAACCGCTCTGTGATTCTGTGACTGGGATGGACCATGCACCACCAGGGCTGCGGGGGCATAGGACAGTTCCAGCCTCCCTGAGGTACCATGCTGAACATCGGGTGCCCAAGCATCTTAAAAAAAATTTCTCATAGGATTTGGGTCTCACTGAAAGCTAATTATGCTAATGGATGAGTCTGAATCCTGGTTTCCTTTTTACTGGGATTCCCACTACCAAACCTGAGGTATGAGGAGACACACCACCAAAGCCAATGCATTTCAAAATCCAGAGGCATGCTGCAGATGCCAATAGGTAAAGGAGTTTGTCATAAACACTCCTGCAAATGGGCTGGCACTCATGGAGGGTGGTGTTTGATGGCATCTTTCTGCTGAGACTGAATTCCTCGTGCTCCTGCACCACAGACTTGAACTCTTAATTGCAACAGCCCTGCCCTGACCAGGGTAAGGACACGTAAGGATTTACAGTCATCCCTGCTGCTTGGGATTTTTTGCTAGAAGGTACAAAGAAAAATGCTGCAATATAATTTTAAAGATTTCAAACTAAAAGCTATTTCCCAGATTAGAAAGAAGGGAACATAGCCCAATACCTCAACTACACTACATGAGGGAAATACTTCTCTTCACCACTTACTGCACATGATGGGATCTCTCTGTTCTGTCATATTGAAACACGGTAAGAGTTAATTTAAATTCTGGAGATAGTCACTTGATGATTTTAGCAGGAGGGGGCTGCAGGCAGATTCCTTGCAGGGAGAAACCTCTAAGCCCAGCAGCCATCCCACGCCACAGCATGACCCAGCCACAGTCTGTGGACTTGCAGGTGATGCAAGAAGTGAGATGATGGGTGAGATCAGGGCAGGATTGAGACTAATGGAAAAGGTTTGTTAAATTTTGCATGTCACCAAAGAGTACCAGTCTATGAGCTTGGAAGCTTTGAAGAGCCCGATTTGTAAAATCGAAAGAAATGAAAATAAAATAATTAAATAAGTCAGATGGCAGCTAACAGACTGCTCACCTAGCATTTTCCCACCTCGGGCAGGAGCTCTTATTAATGCTAATTAGCTTATCTTCACATTAGATCCTGATGATTCATCACTTACTACCCCAGGAATTATGACGCACTGGGGAGAGATATATTTGTAGATTCCATGGGTGTATGCCATGTCTGGAACACTTAAATGATTTTGGCATGAAAAGAGACCAACCACAAGCCCAGCTAATCAAACCAGCATTTCTCAACCTACACCTTCCAGTAGTTATAAAAAAGATTCAGAGCAAAGACAAGACTATGGCACTGAAGACAAATTTATCTGCCTCATCAGTGGTGTACAATCTTTGCAGAACAAAGGGCTTTATCGGCAACCTGCCAGGAGCCTGTGGCTGCTCCTCGTTTGCATATAAATTTAAAAAGAATTTTAATAAGTGTTAAATGCACACGATTATTTCTTATTTATAGCTGAAAGTAGGTGTATGCAGCGCTTTATAAAACAGAGAGAAAAGAAAAAGTACCTTTGGAAGTCTGAATGGAAATCAACGGAGAAACCTGTGACTGCTTCATTGAACTAACTTTTGGGTACGTGGCTTTGCTCCCCTGTGGCCACGGGCACAGTGGGGCCAGGTTGGAATACCAGCCTCCTCCTTTCATACGTGATGCATCAAATGAGAAAGGATGTGCTCACAGCTGTGTGCTCCTCCCCAGAGAGGTGCACAGATGGCCGACTGTCCCTGTGCCACCGGGTGACTGTCACTCACACAGGGCTGGAGTGGAGCAGTGCATCCTCACACAGCTTTTATGGGGATGGTCTCCAACACAGGGGAGGAAGCATTTGGGATGGACTTTGGCCTCAAGCTGCTTTGTATTCAGCTGTGAGCAAGCATGCAAACAGCTTGGAGCTTCTCTTCTTCTGATAGTTTTTGAACTGTTGATTACATAAATGCCAAGCCCTCTTTTTATATGTAAAACAGGAGTAGCTGTCATATTCCTTCCAACTGAATTTTCTATTCTATTCTATTCTCTTCTACTCTATTCTATTCTACTCTATGCTATTCTACTCTATTCTATCCCATTCCATTCCATTCCATCATATCCTTTCCTTTCCTTTCCTTTCCTTTCCTTTCCTTTCCTTTCCTTTCCTTTCCTTTCCTTTCCTTTCCTTTCCTTTCCTTTCCTTTCCTTTCCTTTCCTTTCCTTTCCTTTCCTTTCCTTTCCTTTCCTTT
>WBMZ01003040.1:77486-108723 GCA_013400975.1 Atrichornis clamosus
ATCCTATCCTATCCTATCCTATCCTATCCTACCCTTCTCCCTTGAGCATTTGTCACTGAGCTGCAAGGAAGGGGAGATCATTCCCTCACACTCATTGCACCACCAGGGCCTGCCACATGCCTGTGTTTGTTGTAAGCAGGATGAAACAAAAAGAAGCTGAATTTTTCTGTGGGGGTTGAAGTTTCAGCTGTCTTTCAAACGCAGTGTGGAGTCATGAAACAGTAGAGATCAAAGACTTATTTGCGAACTTGAGAGTTATTATTGGATACAGTTCCTTCTCAGTCAAAGCATCTTGATCTCTTCTGGAGTTCAGAAGAATTTCCTCAGAAATAGATCCTTGCACCACTCTGGAGCTACAGTCCATCAAATATCTTATTTGCAGGTTAATTAAGGAAACTGTTCTAGCCCAGTCATCTCTCAGTGATGACACCAGATACTTTTCCTTGAAGCCTGTTTTCTCCAAGGAAGACTTTTGTCAGACAGTGCACCTACAGTACCAGTGTTTATTTTATCCATGTGAGAGCTGGCAGGGAAATCTGGGACAGGACGCTCCTGACCCACTCGCTTGTGAAACCAGCACTAGTGACTGGAGACATGCCATACTGTCCTCACTTTCCCATTTTTTCTTAGCTCATGACTCCTGTGAAACATGAGCCTAAACTAAAAGTTCATTTGGCGACTGATATTAACCTCAGTCCCAACCCCAGTCCCAACTCATGGGACTCTGTATCTTAGTGTAATTTCTACCCAAAAAAAAGCATTCTACCAGATCCACCTGGATTTAAGGCAGGTTGTACGTAGCTTCCATCTTTATGGCTTGGGTGAGAGTTTTGGTTAGGATTAGTATTTGGCAAGGGGAAAGCAAAGGCATTGAGGCTGGAGTAGGTGTTAGGATCTCAAGCCAGGCCAGGAAGAACAGATAAAGTTGAGTAATGGGAAAGTTCAGTGGAGGCGCATGAGCAAAGTATGGGAGAGGACATGGAGCTCTTTGAGATAATTTTCTTCTGGAACTGGTGATGTCTGCATGAGTTTGGGAATGTCCAGAAGACACTGATGGGCTAGGACAATAAAGGGATTTGGGGGAGACAGCACCAAAATTGAAAGCTCATGGTGAGTGAATCTGTGACTCCTTTGAAATCTGGGGTCACCAGGAGTCACTGGAGCAGTGAACAGGCTGAGGTTGAGGTCAGGGCCTGAGTTTGAATCCAGCAGATTATATGGTGGACTCTGCTGCCACATCTGGAGCCATTATATTTAGTTGAGGAACTGGAAGAGGTCTCTAGGGCTGGGCCAACTGAGTGTAGGATTAGGGCTTGAACCAGGAGAAACCACTGAGGTTGTACTAAAGACATCACTAAAGCAACCTGAGAACTGCCAAGTGCCCCTGGGCCACCTTCCAACCACAGCCAGCGACGCACTGATGGCCAAGGCTCAAGGCAGTGGGTAAAGTTCAGTGGGGAAGTGTGGCTGTTACAGGCCTGGGTGCAAAGAGATTTCAGTGTCCTGACAAGTGTCTGTGAGAAAGCAAGGCTTTCTCAAGGACACTGCAGGAAAACAATCTAAAAGTATTGTAAACTATGGTCTTGTTATGAGACCAAGGAAGAAAACATGAGGTAAGAGTTACTGGGTCCAGCCAATCCCTCTGGAGGGTGGCTGGTCAGTGAACCAATGACCTTATGTTAGTCCAGCGTGCTAAGCTATATAAGCACCTTTGTAAATACAATAAAGAGGTCGGTTTGCATCTACATAAGGCCGTCCGTGTCGTTGGTGTCCGGGCTCGCTAGCGACAGGGAAGTGCCAACTGAACACTGTATCATGGGAATCCAGAAGCAGCTACGCTGTCTCATGGCTTTTCTCAGCCAAATCTTAGTCCTAAAATTTTCCCGTGCTATCCAGTGTCTCCCAGCAGCCCTAACCCTCATGCAGATCATTGCTCTGTCCTGGTTCCCATGATTCCCTTCCAGCTTTAGGTCTCTACCAGCCAAAACCTTCACCTTAATACATCTTACCCTAACTTACAAAAAAACTTTCATTTTTTTGCTAAACTCTACATTCAAGCCAAATCCTCACAAAATTATTGCCATGTGAAAGATGATCACATCTTGGCTTTCCCTTTGCATCTGGTGTTCTGTAGCCAGCTCATTGTGGGCCTTTGTGCTAAGGAGTAAATGAGAATGAGAAACTACACATGAAATCTGTTTCCTCCAGGGCAGGCTGACTGACCTGTGAAACCCACACGTGTTGTGTTACAGGCTGTAAACCTTCAACACTGTGGGAGGAAGCAAAAGTAAAAGCAATTATGAATGTGGAAGGCAGTTCCCTCACCCACCCAATTAATGCATGATGATAAACACATACAAGTGTCCTTTGCATAGATCTATACTGGGAGGCCTCTTTTTTTTCCCAGTCTCAAGGTGGGAACAATGCATTTCAGATGATGTGATGAACCATACTTTTCCCCCTGACTTTTTGAGTAACAAACAAATAAAACCACCATTGAGATTCACATCCTGGCCTTCCTTTCACAGGCACAAATCACTGGAAAACAAGCAGCAGTTGTAACCATGATGCTAAGGAACACGGCATGAAAGGACTCCTGAGCCTCCTTGTATTTTTGGGTGTTACTGCCTGCATCTTGATCCTCAGCCTGCTTGGAAGCAGAGCAGGGGCAGTCTAAATGAGTTCTGTGCACAAGCAATTCCTCCTGTCTCCCTTAACTTCTGTGAAAGAGCCATACTCTGCTAGCTCCAAGCTGGAAAGATGTGTCATCCATATGGGATGCCTAAGTGTACAGGTTGCTTAAGTGTATAAGCAAAAGAAAGAAAGATTTTAATGCATTTATGAATACAAGACTTATAAAGACTTGAGCTTGCCTACTAAGATTTGTAGAATCCTAGAATGGTTTGGGTTGGAAGAGACCTTAAAGTTCAAAGAATCCCAAGCCCCTGCCATGGGCAGGATCACTTTCCACTAGACCAGGTTACTCCAAGCCCCATCCAACCTGGCCTTGAACACTTCCAGGGATGGAGCAGCTCCAACTTCTCTGGACAACCTGTGCCAGTGCCTGCATCTTCAGGGCTAAAGAGAGGCTACATGTGTGTCCAGGTATGTATGGAATATTGCTGAGGCCACCTCCATGAGTGTTGACTCCCTCCCAGCACAGCAGGAAGCTCCTGCCATGGAGAACCTTCCTGTGGGGCTGGCTGCTCTGAGGTGGACACAGACAGCTGCTCACTGCAACCCCACTGCTTTGCAAACCAAAATGGCCCGAGGACATCACCCTACAGCAGCCTGGGCCCGTGTGTGTGTTTATCTGTATCTGTCTGTGTGCACACTGAGGAAGTTCATTTTAGTTTCATGTCTGAAATTCTTCACTGCTCGAGCTACACAGTCTCCTCTGCCTTCGGTCTGTGTGTAGCCAAGTTCAGGTGAAAAACACCATGTCTGTATTTTCCATGGTAAACCACACAGGGTTTAAACTCGCATCATTGTATTTGCAAACATGCAACTTCTGCATGCTCCGAATCCTGTTTCGTTTGAAACCCTCACCCCCAAAGTGTCTGACGTCAGAAAAAAGAAAGTTAAATTCTCGACCACAAACAAAAAAACCTCACACTGGCCCCACTGTATCCTGTGTACCATTAGAGAAATAGGAGCCTGTGTTTTGATTTCCATGCCATGCTGCCTTTCTGGTCTGGCTAGGGCTGGTCTAAACTATATTCTGAACAGAAGGAGAAGCTAATCCTTCACCACCCTCCCCCTGTGCATCCCTGTGATTCAGGAGGAGCCAAGGTGTTCTCGGGCACAGGAGCAGGGAAAATCACCCTCCAGGACCACACATTAATTTGTTCTACTCTGTTCCTAAATTCAGTTTCTTTGCTTCAATTGCTGTTCTTTTCCACCCAACCAGCAGCATGAGATTTTGCAGGCTGGGCATTTCAGGCTCTCCAGATCCTAATTCCCCATTCCTGTTCCTGGTTTCTCATGAATTGGGAGCCTTTTTTTTGCTCTTTATGATGCCTGAAAAATGGGAAGCAAACCCAGTGCTCTAAAAACACTTTTTACCACCCAGACACTTCATTATAAGCCTCTCCTTTTAGCAGGTGCTTTAAACAGAGGCATTTGACTGAGGGAAAAGAAGACTAATCCAGTTGTGAGTGACCAGATACTCTCATTAGCACTGGCTGACAGGCTTTTCTTTGGAAAGTTGCACCACTGAATCTGGCTTGCCTACATTCTTTCTAGGTAATGTAATCCTCATTTAAAAGTTTGTGGCTATCCAATGTCACTTGTAACCTCCCTTCCACAAACAGCAGTGGAAGGCAAAAGATGCAAAAATTAGACTATCATTGGCTTATACTCTATGACGTGGCACAGGCTTAGTTTACCTCAACAGAAGTGAACTAAAAAATGGGGATAAAATGAGCTGAATTCCTTATTCCAGCTTTTGCAGCATCAGCAGTGTGGCAGCTCCAGGCAACAATGCCCAGCATTTGGGGACAGGATGAATTTGGGATGCACCCGGCCCTCACCACCGCTCCAAGTACCTCCCTGCGTGCTCCCTGTGAGTAATGAGCATTATACCCTGCTGACTCATCCATTATTCACAAGTAAATCCATGTGTGGTGGCTTGGAAACGAAACATAAAGAGAGATTTTTATATAAATATCTATCTAAACGTGAGAATATTAGCCAGATTGAAAAGGAAAGTACTGTGCAAGGCCAGGGTGGCACACACTTGCTGTGAGGGCACAGGAGTCCATTTCCAGCGTTTCCAAGGAGTGTCCCACTGCTCGTTGATGGATCGTTTCCAGACATTTCCACTCCTACTTGTGATTACAGCAGCTCAAGCTTCTCCCCTCCCTCTCTCTGGGCATGTTTTTGGGTGACCCAGCAGCTTGGGTCTCCACTGCTGGAGGTGGCTGCAGCACTGTTAAGACTTCACCTGCGCTCTCTCCATCAGGCAGCAGAGTTGACTCCCTCCTTTTCATCTTATTCAACCCATTCTTGTAGCAGAAGAAAATCCAAATCTCTGTGAGACTGCTGTTAAGAGATCAGGAAAGCAGAGACCAACACCGAGCAGCTCCCAGCATGCTCATCATTTAAGGAGCTGAGTTTTAAAAAATGTATCAGAGTAGCAGCATTTTGCTCCTTTTCTGCTCTCTCCTGATCCCGTGTTCACAGAACGTGTTCTGTCTTAACCAAATGCCCCAAGGGGCAGAGCAGTGCACCCAGGTGAGTCACTCTAAATAGCACCCTACACCGTACAGCCAAAGTGATGAACCCGACAGCCACTTGTGCTGCATATGGACCTCAGGACATTCCACACATGTGAAACACAGAGATTGATACAGAACAGTCCTTTCCATAAAGCTCATCAAGAATGTGCTGAGCTACAACGTAGGGCAACAGGCAGTGGGAATAATGGAACCCCAGCGTGGTACCCAAGGATGCTGCTGTCCTTAGGCACCAACCTCATGGACTCCTCCGGGAGTTTGGTACCTGGGTCACTGATTAATTCCCTGTTTCACAAGCACTTGCTGTGCTGCTGCACCTCCTCCCTTCATGTGCGATCTGCCTGCTGTCAGCATACCAGGAATGGGAAAATGGAGAGGACAGAGTGGCCCAGGAATGTTCCGGGGGGGTGAGAGCTCAGCATCAGGTGGCACAGGGACGCAGAACAAGGATGCACTGGAGACACAGCCCTCTGCCCCAGGAAGATTCAAATAAATACCCACACTGCCACTCTAACCTCTTTCTTCCCCCAAGGAGGGAATTCCTTTGAGGACTGGGGAAATCCCACAGCATCACTAGATTTTCTGGGAAGTCTGGAGGATAAAAAAGGCACCTGCCTCCATTCAAGTCTCTAAAGCCTTAGAGGCCTCTTTGCCAGCAGAACATCAATGAAATAATGCTGAGTGGTTTGTGGGATTGGAATAATTTTATGTAGAGGCATTTTGAAAAGGCTGGATCACCACCACCTGGCAAGTGTGAGTCAAAGGTACATCTGAAATCCTCCCCAACTGCAGAAGAGGTGCTCTTAACATGGCAAAGTGCTTAAGAGGAGAGTTGCTTTCCAAAAGAAAGTAATTAACTATTTTGTCTTAATTCAGGTGGATGAGCATCAGGAAGTGACTCCGGAAAATGCCCATATTGGGTTCCATGGTTGTCAGCTTGTGAGTTCATGATGCAATTCCAAGACTGAAATTAAATGGCTGTGTTTTCAGTGTTAGTCATGCAACCTTTCTCTGGGATCTGAATGTCAAGCTGGGTCAAGCTCTCTCCTTCCTCACGAATTCTAAGGAATATATAGGTCAGATTCTACACAGACACTCCTGCAAAGCTATTACTTCAAATTATATGTCAATTATGTATGTTGAATTTAGCAACTCTTCCTTTTAAATGCAAGCTTGCTTCAGGACTTTCAAACTTTTGGTATCTGCAGTAAAATTTTCTGCCTTACAGTTGTCCTGAAATAAGACAGGACCAGCAGAGAATGGAAGTTGTCTTCTGCAAGGAACTGTGTGGTGGTCTTCAGAGACAAAGTCTGATGGTCACAAAGACTTGGAAAATCTCAGAGCCACAGTTGCTCCTAACACCAAGGGGAAGGCAGAGATTTGAATGCACAGAAAAAGTACTGATGTTTGCAACCTAAAAAAAGAGACGCTGATCTAAAACTTTCTACCTCTTTAGCAAGTACCTTTAGCTTCAACAATGTAGAAAAAATGTACAGTGATGAAAGCTACGTTCACATGGAACTCAGGTGGAACTAGGGAGACTGGATTAGTCAGGATTAAAGAAAACATTAAAGAATCATATTCCTTGTTTTGCATAGGGCAGTGCTCATGAAAAAACACCTAAAGCACAGAAATAAGC
This sequence comes from Atrichornis clamosus, assembly GCA_013400975.1. Classification (NCBI taxonomy): domain Eukaryota; kingdom Metazoa; phylum Chordata; class Aves; order Passeriformes; family Menuridae; genus Atrichornis; species Atrichornis clamosus. The sequence continues at coordinate 84,363 of WBMZ01003040.1, forward strand.
ATAATTCATTTTCTTTCACCTAATCTGGTCATCTCCAAAGAGACCTGGATAGCATTATACACATGGCAAAACAAAAATTTAGGAAGCCAAGTGCAGCCAATGATTCCAACAAGTAAATGAAGAAATTCAAGCAGAATGAGATGAAGATGAAAGAGAATTTCTGAATTATGCCATTGAGAGTTGCTTGCAGGCCTTCGCAGCAGCATGGCCTGGTTGGCTCCAACAGCAGGACATGAGATTTTACCACTTCTGTATTTATCCTTCATAAACTAGAGGTTATAGATTTGTGGGTTAATTAAGCAGAACTAATTCCCTTTTATTGTTGAAGCTCAATACTGACAAAATGACAGAAATCCATGAGCGATCAAGCAAGAAAAACCTCACGTGAAATGCAGACAGAGCCAAACTGGGGGGGCAAAGGTGCCCCCAGCTTTCCAAAGCAAGACTTCACTTAGTGTAACAACCTAACTGCCCACACTTGGAGCACAGCAGACTCCAGGCTCCTGGTGCATCTGGAGAACGCACCACAAGCCCTGCCAGCTCCCAGACCACATGAATCATGCCTTAGGATTCTCAAATTCAAAACATGCAAGAAAAATGGTCCCTTTTGATACCACAAAGGTCCTAAAATGTCTTTGGGACTGGGATTTAGCTTTCACCACTCTGTCTGTGGATGAGGTCCCCTCCCAAGAGCCAGTCTGCAATGTCTGGAAAAGCCGTGGCCCGTCGCAGCAATGGAGTGCACCAGGGTCACTGCCTGGGAATGTTTTGGATATGTAATGATAAAAGGCTCTTTCCACATCTGTCAGAGGTGGAGGTGTGGAGCATGTGAGGAAGTGGAGAATTCACAAGCTAATTGAGCAAAGAAAAGGAAGCTTGAGAGGCTTTGTGGTGAAGTCAGTTAAAGCAATGGTATAGTACTGAGGTAAAATAACTGAAGATACAAACCCCACATCATCCTAATCTCTGTTTAATCAATGCCATTGAAAAAGGCTGAGAAAAAAAGTGTGTACTTCATTCTGTCAAAATCAGACATTTTTGGGTCTTGATTGCTGGCAACACATCATTGGAAATGTTGCATCCTACAGTGAGCTGACCTGCTGAAATATCCTTCAGTTTATCATAAATTTTAAAATTTTATAAATATCTAGGTCTGCTCAAGAAAAGCATATGAGTGGTTGTTAGTGAAATTCGACAGGATTTATGCAGCAGAGACTGCTGGGTACCCAGTCAGCAAAGCTTTCATGTAGCAAAACAAAAAAAACTTACAAATTAAGTCCTTGATCTTGCATGTTCAAATCCAACACTTGCAAATACAAATATATACAAATAATTTTATGCACCAATTGTTAGGCTGGTTTCAACAAGACCATCCATATATGTGAAATCATTTACCTACGTGAGCATCTGCAGGTCTGAGCCTTACACACAGTGAAGACTTTGGGAATGTTGCCCATGGAAGAGGCAGTAACTATCAATTTAGCAACACAAGGCATTTGTGGCCATAAATCTTTGGTGTCCATACAAATCTGACAAGACACAAGTTTTTAATAAATAATATATTGGCTGTGCTGCTTGGCACTGGCACAGGTTGCCCAGAGAAGCTGTGGGTGCCCCATCCCTGGAAGTGTTCAAGGCCAGGTTGGATGGGGCTTGGAGCAACCTGGGATAGTGGAAGGTGTCCCTGCCCATGGCAGGGGGTTGGAACAAGCTGAACTTTAAGGTCCCTCCCAACCCAAAGCATTCTGTGATTCTCTGACTTTGGTACTTCTCTGTGGGACCCTGATAGCCTGGATCCCTTATTTAAGAGAATTACAGAACTGAAAAGCTATTAAACCAATATAACAAGCAGATATTAAACAGCTGCCTGCAGAATTTTATCTAGAAACCTACACAACTTTTACAGAATGATTCCTTTAGTCATGAGCATGTTGATCATGGTATGGAAAGGAGTGGAGAATTCTGTCTTTGAACTGTATTAGAGAATTACACTCCCTGCCACAGAAATCTGCAAGCTAGAAGAAAAACTCCAGAAGAAGATGACCTTAGACCCTGTGGGAGTCTTGCACATGGGCACATACCACCTGGAAGTAAGTTTCTTAGGAATCTGAGGACATGGCTCTTTTTTGGAAATAATTCCTAAGCAACAAGAACAGACAAAAAGTAGGAAGAGCTTCTGCTGGAGAGAGAGCACAACAGTGGATAAGACAAACCAGAGGAAAATGCAGAGCCCCAGGATAACAAAAGCTTCAGGGCTTTCCCAGCTGCTGACAGCACACAGAGCATGCCCCTGACAACCCACACCAGCTGAACATTCAGCCCTAGCTACAAGGTTAGCTACCCAAGGATGTCATATTCCACCTTCAGAGCTAAAGAAAACAAATTATCCACCAGCAAAGAGATAATTTTTGCCACTAGCATGTTCTGCAAGTGTAGGATACAGCACTCCCAGCTTCTCCCCTTACTTGTCATTTTGTGTGCAGAGATAAAGCATTTCTGCACAGCCCTTATACTAAAGGCAAATCGTAAATGCTGGGATATAATTTATTTATGTACATTAGAAACTAGCTAATTTGCACTAGTGACTAGATACCCTATTGGAGGTTTTCATATTTTATGAATCAGCAAGCTAGCTAATGAACAAACAATTAAAGAGTGAACAAAGAAATGTACTTTGTTTGTTACTCTTAGTGAGCTCTAATAATATATCATATTAGTGAATACATTTGGTTCAGGTGATGCAGTCTAGACAGTAACCCACACCATGTGCTGAGATATTTTAGAAAAGAAGAAAAATGTCTGTGCAGGGTATGATAATAAGAAAGAAGGCAGGGTTGTGCACAGTGGTGGGTGAACCCAAGGCAGGCAGGGAAGGTCTGTCTGATGGGATGAGCAGTTGACCAAAAAGGAGGAATGGTGCTCTGAAAGGTTTGGGTTGATATAATAGAATGGTTTGGGTTGGAAGGGGCCTTAACGCTCATGTTGTTCCAACCTTCCTGCCATGGGCAGGGAGAGCTTCCACTAGGCCAGGTTGCTCCAAGCGCAGTCCAGCCTGGCCTTGAACACTTCCAGGGGTTGGAATCCTTAAATACAGCAGTGAATCAACAAACATGCAGCTGTTATTTGCACAGAGAAAATCAATATATTTAGAGGTGGTATAAATTTAAGCAATCAGTGCTGCCCGGGTAAGTGTGAATGCTGCCATCAGTTGATGACTTGCAGGCAGTGGGAGGGCTGTGACTCTCAGCTCGCAGAAAAGAGGAGAAGTGAGGTGCTCCAGCAGCACATTCCCCCTGCTTTCAGCCCAGTCTGGCCCTTTCCCCGCCGGCAGGAAACGTGGCACGGTTGCACCCCACCATGCACCCTGTGGCAAGGGCACCTGGCCTTCTGGTACGGTGCCACACGTGCAGGCGTCACAAGGGCTGTGCCCATGGCTCTGGGGTGGCTGCTGATGGGGCACCCTGGCCACCCTGACCCTGCTGCCAAAATCTGGGGCCATGGCTGTGTGCTGATGGCTCTGCTGCCAGTTCCTGCACCCCAACTATCCATCAAACAAGTCCAGCAGCTCCGCTAGCGACCAGCAGCTCCAGCTCTTGCTGGCTCTTTTTAGGCCAGCTGTAAAGCTGGTAAACACTTGGACTCGTCTGACAAAACATTCGAGCAGGAGGAAATGGGGTGTGTGCAGAAATACTCCATTACATATTGTAATGGCAGACATTAATTCAATGTTAATAACACTTTGCACTTTTCAATCACATATTCTAAAACCCTTTAGATAGGTGGGGAAGCATTTGGCTGATGATTACTGGGCAGAGCCCAAAGGTGTATTTTTCCCTTAGGCACGAGGAGATGAAGTGACTTGTCAAAGTGGCAGAGCTGGGAAGGGAATCTACATTTACCCATTTTCAGACCTACATTCTCATCTAGTTGCCAGAAAGAGGAGTTAATTTAAATATTACCGTTTGCTGACCTACTTACAACACTACCATCAAAACTTGGAAGCCGTGATCAAGTATATTCCCCTCTATACTTGGGCTTTTTTAGGATAACACTATCTTTGAAGTACGCCTTTCAGCTGCATTAAACATATGGATCATTATTATTTGCTCCAGTTTCTTAACGAGTCCCTGTTTGCTGCGATTCAGCCGCTGAAGACTCTGGATAGACTCTAGCTCAGCCTCACAGCCCTGAAAAGCACCTTCCCAGTGCAAGGATTGCTCACTGTTACTGTCACCCCATGGCCATTGTCACACCCTGCCCAAGGAGCCAGCGGTACCCAAAGACACAGCGCCTGTGCAGAAGGAGCAGAAAGTGTGACTGTTCCTGTACCCGTGCCCGTTTCTCCTCTCCTCCTCGGTTTTCCTTCTAAACAACCTTCTCTTTCCTCAGCCAGCCCATCTTCAGTACTCAGTGGGCCACTTTGCCACCTTTTATTGTCAGCCTTCCTCCCTTCACCAAAACCCCAAACCCTTTCCTGCTTGCAGAGAGAACTACAGGTACAACCGAATGTCAACAACCACAGCATGCAATGTGAAAGACAGGTTCACAACACACCACATCTCCTTCCCAGACGGCTGCACCACCCACCATGGCTCTGCTCCTGCAGCTCCTTGGGTCCCAGTCCCCACAGCCCACCAGGCATCTCAGTGTCAGGCAGGGCAAACCCCCGACGGAAGCTTAAGCCGCTGTGCTAGATGAAAAAGCTGATGCGAAAATTTGATGTAAGAGGACAGAGGAAATGGTCAGCACTGTGCCCGGTTTTGAGGGCTGCCCTTCCTAAGTAGGTCACATTGTGTGGAGGGGAAATCACGGCTGCCTGACCCCGCTCAGCGAGAGCCTCCCGGGTATGGTCACCCCGACCACGCTCTGTCCCACACACTGCCAGGAAAGCTGACCTGCAAAGCTGCCTGCAGCCACGGAAAGGCAAAATCCCTATTTTAATCCCCTGGGCAATTCCACCTCGACCTAAACACCATTCCCAAACCTCCGTGTGCCTCTCCCTGCATCTCCCGGAGCCGTTAGACGTCCTCAGCCTCGCCGTAACCTCACTTTATCCAGACTGTTTACAGACATTTTATCGAGGTACACCAGGTGTGGATGCGGTTACCGACTTTGAGACTGTTTACCTCATCCTCCTTTCTGCATCACATTGTCACCAGCTGTGTATAAAAATCAGATAATGATGGTACTTCGGTCACAGCCAGCTCAGCCTCTGCACCCTCCCTTCACACATGCACTGGAGGACGCGATGCATGTACAATCCTCGCAGCAAACCACACACGAGCTGCTGCAATCAAATATCTGCCTTATCTCATTTTTTGCTGAAGTAAATTACACTGAATTTTTTTTTTTTTTACCCTTTTCAAAGCTGATACACAAATGACAGGATGTTGTTGAAGGAAAATATGAGCTTTCATAAGCTATTATTATTAGCACATGTGCACCTCTCTGCTGCTTTGATCTTACTGTAGGTTTGTGTTTATTCCTCCTGACTCTGTACCGACTGAACTCAAACCCGATGTCTGCTCCGATAGAGATCACGAACAATTAAAGTTGGATTTGTTAGCCACAACATCGTGGAGCCAGAGCTATGGGATAATTACCGGGGTGACATTTGCCCGAATACACTGGATATAGTTTTCCCAAAGTCTCTCGGCTGTGACAAGGTGTTTGCTGTGAAACGGAAGGGTGGTGATGTGTACTGAGTAAGTGCTCTTTGATATTTCACATGTAAGTTAGAGCATGTTCAGGTTTTGTTTGCAGCGGAACTGTGCTGCTTCTATTGTTTTCTGAGCAGAAAAAAAAAAAGCAATGTTCAAAAAAACCATTACAGGCTGCCTTAAAAATGGTGTCAAGGATTCACTGCCATCTCAGCTGGGTTCACTGATCAAAATAAATTTATATATTATTAGGTACGGGGTTTTTAATGCTTCAGCTGGCAGCACAGAATCAACCCTGCTGCAGAAAAGGAATTCTCAGGGTGATTCTGCTTTGGTCATCAGGGAAATCCTCTGCTGAGCTCCAATCCATTGCACATCCACAACCTCTGAAGGCAGAGCAGCAGTACAGTGAATACTCAGGGTGTGATTTGGTGGTGATGCACAGAAAAGAAAAAGCTAACTTGGCTCTTAGTCCCTGGGCTGAACATGCAAGGCCAGCAACCAGATACAAACAAGCTTTTCAGTGAGCAAAAATGACTCTATTATAAATTAAGTCCTGGGGACTCGAGGTCAGGTTGGATGGGGCCCTGAGCAACTTCATCTCTTGGGTGGCATCCCTGCCCATGGCAGGGGGAATGGAACAAGAAGGTCTGTAAGGTCCTTTCTGATCCAAACCATTCTGTGATTCTGGGATCCTATGACTGTGGTCAGGTAGGATCCGCTTGAGCTTGGTGCTGTGCAGACTCACAAGGGCAGAGCTGGAAACAACCAGGTTTACCAAGGCACAGGGAGGGAATGAGTTAAAGAGAATAAAGTAGCAAGAATGTTACAGGACAGGTGTTTTTAGCCACTGGCTTCATGCACAATTAAACAATAACTTTTAGCCTGCGCTTTAAGCCCAGCCGTGCTCTAACACATCGACAGGCCATGGAGGACAGCACGTGGAGACAAGTGCTGCAGTGGTGGGAGACTCACATTTGAAGGAGGGATTAAGATTGTCCATCCTTCCCTGCATCTGTGGTGCTAAAACCCCCTCCTTTATCCCATGGGGCACACGGACACGCATTAAAAATAGCCCTGCAAAATGGGGAGGCTGATGTATTTTTAAAATCCTGCTCAGCTCACTGACCTCCAAAGTGCCCCACCAGTGTTTACAGCCCCAGCCATGCTGGTGGCACGTCAGGGCTTACGCAGAGTGATGCTACCAAAGCCTCCGTGAATGCCACCAGGTTTGGCAGGTGGCTCACAGCGCTGGCACAGGTCTGCTGCAGGACCAGATGTTGTTTGTGTTGAAGGGCGATGGCAAACTGTGCGACAGCAGCACCGGGGGCTGGAGAGAGCCATGGGAAAATACACCAGGGAAAAATGTACATCAGGGAACAAAGATATTCTCGTTGAATGGTTTTGTGAAAATTTTGACCTGGTGAAAAACTTATCCAACAAATGGAGTGAAAAGTGACCACCGAGCACAGACAGATTTTGAAAAAGACAAGAAGTTCACAGAACTCTGAAAATTTCCCATCAGCCCTAACGATTGTGGAAAAGGAATTGGGAATGGCAGCAATCACAGGAGACAGCAGCTGCCAGCACTGCTGAGTGATATTTACATCAATGTCCTGCCAACAATACCATTACTGGATTATCAGGGCGGATTAAGCCTTTAGCCAATTACCCCGACTGGTAAATTGTAGATTGTCTAGACTTTTTCATGTTCAACAATATGCATGAAGTTTCTCTTTATCGCTACAGCATCACACGATGCTCTTGTGGGATGTAATCCTGTGCTTCCCCAGGAGGTTCAGGTGAGCCGTGCCTGCAGCTCTGGGTTGCCTTAGTGTGGCCCTGTGCACAGACAGATTTATTTCAGACAGGATTCTCATAAATTCAGAACGACTTCCAAATTTCTTGACTAGGAGATCAAAGAGGCAAGCATTTGCTTCATGCCATCTGGGGAGCTGCTCGACAGGGCAACGCAGTCTGGGGAGGGGGGAGGAGAAGGGAAAAAAGAAAGTCTTGGAGATTATGCCCTCAAAAACAAACTCAAATGCCACCCTCACATTAAAAAGCACTGGTTGGCAGTAACAATTAATTTCTTAACTGAAACCCGCCCAACTGTGTCCAAGTGTTTTAATTTGCCTATTGCTACAATATGCAAGGGAGCTGGCAGTAATGGATTTGCAATTAAAACTAAAACTGGCAAAGAAATCGCAAAGCTGGCAAAAGAGCTAATCTGCAAGCCATGATCACAAGATTACGAAGTGTTTATGAACATGCTAATTACCCGAGCACATCGCTGAGAATGGCTTGTAGGAGAGAACACTGGGTTTGCGTGATCTAAATCCCTGGATCCGCATGGCCAACCCAATCGGTATTCTACCTCCTTCCCACAGCTCCCAGGAGCTGGGGAACACAGGGAATCTCTGCAATCCGTGTGTGGAAGCAGGAAGAGGGACAAGGTACTGACAGGCAGAGGGTCTCTGTACCCTCCCACATCACAGCTGGGGAAGCACAGACAGCAATTGCCTCTCAAGCAGGTAAATGCCAGCGGTCACTGGGACTCAACTGGAATATGGAGACTGTCAGTGTGAAATTAAAATCACCCTGAATAAAATAGCACCCAGTTATTCACCATATTTACTTTCATCCTGCTATCTCTCGGCTCGATAAATAGTTATTCCAGCAGGTCCTGGATATTGCTGGTTGCAGAGCACATGGCCCCACGCTGCAACCTCTGAGGGCAAACAGGCACCTACTGCCACGGGCATGAAACCTTCACAAATTACCTGCAAGGGACAGGATGGGAAGGGAAATGGGCATAAAAAGTGATCAAATATCCATGCAAATAGCTCATAATAGCAAGTGACAGTGGTCAGGGGCACCGTGAAGAGCAATTTTGAGCCACAGGAGAGGATTTCAAGGAGAAAACAGAGTGGAAGAGTAGTCACAGAATAAAAGGCTGCTGGGAAAACTGAGATTCTTTAATATATAGGATTAAGGATTGCCAGTATCCTCGGGGAGGAAATGCAAATGGGGTTCAGACCATTTTTTCCATAAAAATTAGGAAGGAGAAAGAATAGACTTTGAAGTTCAAGATGTTAGCAAATGAAAGCAACAGCAAAGGAGACACAAAGAGAAAGCAAGCCCTGGACGCCTGGAATTATGTCTTAAACACTTGGTACCGAAAGACAGAACCTGGGGTGATGACGAGACTTCCCTTCATGCTGTGCACAGATCCCAGAAAATCTCTAGATTAGAAACTGCCTGAGAAAAAAGGTATTGCACAACCAAGGCAGGATGGAGTACAGCATCCGAACGGGATTCTTCCTGCCTTATTCAGCCAGACTGGGATGATGAGGCTGCAAGGAGCACAGCAAGGAAGACATGATGAGTATGCCAGGCTGCTCTTGGATGCATGGAGCAGGGAAAGGATCTCTGGATGGTTCTCTTTGCTCTATGAAATAGTGGCTGGAGTTGGCAGAGAAGGAGGTGACAGCTAACAGACATTTACAGAGATGTCAGAAATCCAACGGGCACCTCTACAGAGGTTTGCAGGCTCGGCTGCACTGAGGGGCACTGATCATTCCCGACACCCTCATGAAAGCCTGGCACTTAGTCCAGGCTGCATGGAGGTGCTGAAGGACCAGGAGGACACCAAGGACATACAGCAAGAGGCGTTGCTGGCTCCGGCAGTGGATGGATGGTCTTTGTGGTGACTCCTCGGAGGCATCAACGGTCTCACTCGGGTCTGTGAGCTGGCTGGGATGGGCAATTTGTTTTTGGCTGATGGTCATTCCAACCCGTGTACTTGGGTAAGGCAATTACAGAGCGAGTTCAACCCATCCTTACCGGTGGCCGTGGAATGCCATGCGTCAGGAAATGGCACCCGACCATCACTGATGCTGATAAGCGCTACGGAGTTAATTGGTGCTACGGAAAGGGTGGTTCAAGGGAGAAGTGCTTCAAAACTTGGCTTGGAAATTAATTTATCCATGCCTGCCTGTAACTGAGTGAAACTCGGGAGTCCATGGCCTAGAGGAGATGGTACACCACGATAAAGCAAAGATGATATAATGTTGGGTCCTTCAGACTATGAACTCTGTGGCTCTACAGCTGTTCTTTGCTCAATGTGTGGACTCTAAAAATTAAAGAGTATAACACAATCACAAAGTCTTCTATTTTTTTTTCTTTCTAAAATATATTTGGGAGAAATGTTTCCTCACATCCAGAAATTCAGCTCCCCTGTGCTTTTTATCCAGCATCTAAGCCAGGCTCTGCTACTGCTGGGGTCTGCCATTCTGTCTCTCACAAGGAAAGCCCCAAATACAACTGTTGCCTATTTAAAGTCATCTACAAACCAGTTTAATAAAAGCTGACTGCATCTGCTTCCATGTTATTAGTTCTGCCCCAAAACTCTGTTCCTGGCAACACAATGTTCCACGCTAATGAGCCAAATCTTCCCCTCCCATGGCAGTACTCCTAAACCTCCACACCATTCAGTTCACAAAGTTACCACCCTGTTTTTCCCTCGGGGGAGGGAAGGATTGCAGCTGCAGAGGGGGTTCTTCAAATAATATGAAGGCCAAAGATCTGTGGGAAAATCTGCTCTCAGACAAATAGCACTTGGGGGCATCTGCAGAGAGAACCAGCCCCTCTTTACTTCTGTCTGGGTCCCACGTCCTTCTGGCAGCGGAGTTTTTTATGAACCAGGCTGCCATTAATCCCCTGCCAGTTCCTACACCCTACCATCCTCTGTGGGCAGACAGCACCGAGTGGGAGATAATGCTGCAGGGAAGTGGCATTTACTTCAGCTGGATTTTGTGGCCTCTTGGGAGAGTTTCAACTTGGGGCAGTTATTTCTCACCCGCTCCTGCTGCAAAAAGGAGGAATTTGGTGTAGACCGGGGCAACTTTTCTCAGCTCCTTTTCCAGTGAATTTTCACCTATTCTTGCCAGTTTTTTCCCTGCAGCACTGAGCGTGAGATAAACAGCAATTCGAGGTTATCGTGCTGTAGTGATGCTGCCCAGATTAAAGGGAAATCAGATAACTCATTACCTAACTGAAACTCGCTGCTAGACTTTTAGAGAGAAGCGATAACATCTGAGAGCTGGAGGACTCTGCTGCCCTGGCAGACACCCTGTGGCACCCCAGCTGAGCTGGGGGAGCTGCACCCCACTCTCCCACCTGGCTGCCTCCACACCTGGGATGGGGAGATGCCTCAGGATGTGGAGATGCTGGGATGCAGAGAAGCAGATGCCCGAGATGGTGAGATGTAGAGATGCCCAGGATGCAAGGATGCCCAGGACACAGATTCAGAGATGCCTGGGATGCAGAGATGCCCAGGATGCAGAGATGCAGAGATGCCTGGGAGACAGAGATGGCTGGGATACAGATGCAGAAATGCCCAGGATGTAAAAATGCACAGGGAGCGAGGCAGAGCCCCAGCCACCACAAACACATGTGGTTTTGGCCTCCACACACCCATTGCTAGAGCCTCCAGTAAGGAAAATTTAGGCTTAGAAGTTGACACGGTCACAATTGATGGCTTTTACGTTCTACAAACGATGCGCTTGCAAAAGCTGTCTTTACCCCACCGTGCTGAGTTTCCTCATGATCCCAAAAGTTGGACTGAACTCATCTGACCGCCTCCTCTACTGCTTTCTGCTATAAACCTTTCTGCACCCCATGCGACAGCAGCATCTCCCTGGAAAAGATTTCATCCACTTCAGACTCTGCCTCAAGCCATTAACTGACAAACCGGCAGTGAATTACTGTTAACAAATGATTTCCTAGAGATTACTGTTTAAGTAAAAAAGGTTCCAAGATAAATAGACTCATTCTTCATGACAAGGAATTTGAATTATGTATCCAGAAGTTTGGTACATGTGTCCAAAAGCTACACTGTGTGATTCTGGAGGTTGTTCTCATCACCATATTACAAGCGAGTAAATAAATGACATTTAGTCCCTGGTTTTATAATAACTATTTGTGTGTCATGTGTACTTCAGACGTGTTGGACCATGCCATCATCATTCCCATCCAGCCAATGCCACTCTATGAAATTATCATTTAGGCTGAAAAGGTGATTTGTTTTTGAAGCAAGAAAAGATGCCAATTGCCTTGAAGGAGCTGTGGTCTTAGGGCCATCTGCAACTTCCTAAAGATTATGAAACTGCAATTTGTTTAATATCTTGAAGTAAGTGGTCTAATAAGCAGCACAGCTTACTTTTTTAGGCTAGTCCTTCTCTGAGGGGATGTTTTAGAAACTCTCACAGCAGCCTGTGTGGGATTTGATGGGGTTTTTTCAGTATCGACATGGCTCTCCCTGCAGTGCTCTCCAAACACCGCTTACACATGGAACGACAAAGCTCCACAACGCTCCTGGGGGAAACTGAGTCACGGAAAAACAAGCTCCTGCGGGACTGGGCGCTGAAGCCGGGATAAAACTACTCTTCCTCTGCCGCAGCCCTGCACAGCAGTTACAAGACTATCCGGTTCCTCTGCTATAAAACTTGGTAACATGCCTCACTTCTTACCTGATTTTGAGAACATCCTGTGTTAGCACATAAACAACTGGTGCTACTCTTGCCTGTTTATTTGGCTATTTACACCGTCTGCCACAGCACCTGGTGCTCTCTGGGAAGAGGAGCACTCGGCTCCGGTATCAAACGAGCTCCCGGGGCGCAGGCAGGAGAGAGGCAGCTCCCGCCCACGGAAACAGCAACACACCCACCCAGCAGTCAGGCATTCACCACTGGTTTCAGAAGGAAATTCGGATGAAGAGTGATGCTTTTGGATATGGGAGGTGATCTTTCAGGGATTCGCTGCAGCCTGCCTCATCCATCACTATGCATTTATATGCAGATCCATGTGCTAGATCAATACCAATAGTATATTATGATTTGAAAACATTCTGTTTTGTGAAGTTTGAATATATGCATGTAGTTATATACTATTTCCAATGTCAATAACCAAACAACTGGCACTGATATATCAAGTAATTTTCTGTCCTCTTGAGACGAGAAATTAAATTTTCTCTACAATAGCTCTTGTATTCAACTGCTGTCAGAAGTCTCAGTCAGGGACATTTTGGTGCTTTTACCTGAATTCTGTTTCTAGCAGAAAAACCTGAATTCACCAGAATAGTAAAAAATGTTGCCAGATATAACCCCAGGTTCAGCCACCCAATTGATTACAGAAAAGAGAAAAGGGCTTAAACACAATGTCAACTTAAAGCCAGAAGTTTTAAAAACTCTAGCTTTTTCTAAACAAACTGTCTGTTACATTATAAAGAGCAGGACAGCAATAGGAGCCAAAATTTCTTAGCACTTAGTTGGAAATAGATCCTTAAATTAGTGATGACTCCATAGAGAAATTAATGCATTTACACTATAAAACTATTGCCTTGTCAAGGTGTTCCCATGTCCCTTAGTCCAGCTGTTCTAGGGAGCTAAATTAGCAACAGCAAATCTACTTCTGTGATGTCATTTTACAGCATTTGACCCTTCAGATTTGCTAACAGCCTGCAAGAAATCAACTGACTGAGCTAAACACTGGAGAGCCTGTTTGCCCTGGAACAGGACCCCCAACCTGGACAAGGGACAAGAGCTGCCTTGAAGTTAAAACAACCTCGAACAACTGTAAGTCTCCCTGTAAATCCCTTGGAGTTGCATTGCTTGGAGACTTTGCGTCCTGCCCCACGACAAGCAGAGCTACATCTGATTTGAATGAAACTTCAGATTTCATGATTTGCATGCCAACTATTTCAGAAGCAATGTCATTTTCTTCAACACCCTGTTATTTCACTTGCCATCTCCACAGATTTTGCTCCAGTTCCAAAAACAGACTTATTTTGAGGATAGAGATTGATTCCAAGTGGTTTTAGAAGGGCCACACACTTAAAATCCAGGACAGGCTTAAACCACAGACTACAGCCACCCTCATGTAAAGGTGTACATCTCCAGAATCATCCTATTACTTATAAAAGAAAAATGCAAACAAGAGATCAGCACTGAAGATTCCAACGTTTTTCAGAAAACTATCCCTATAGTAATGCTTTCAAACAAATAACAAGCAAAAACCGAAACACAACAGCAATAAAATCAAATCTCATGAGCTCTTCAAAAAGATCTCGAGCGATATCAGCTGGCAGGACTCTGTTGTCTATCCCAGAGCTACGGCAGTTGATCCCAGCCAGGGCTTTGCTGCGAACACACCGAAGCCAGGAGGCTGCAGCCTTTCATATTCCAGAACAAAAGCCAAGTTCTGATTGCTGGGATGAGGAAGAAGTTTTTTGTTGTGGATACATTACTGTGTAATTGCTGCAGATTTCATTTACTTTCTTTTGAATACTACAGCAGATACAAAGGCTGTGTAGATGTGGCAGCTTCTTGTGTTATTATCTAACGCTCTAAGTTTACATTTTAACAGTTAGCTCCCCAAAATACCAGGGATATGTGTGTCTATTGAAAGAAAAAGAAAATATTTCCCTGCTGGAAGACAGGGAAATACAACTGATACTGCCAACCGCTGTCAAACTGATAGCAAGGAAGGAGTTTCACGCAAAATTTGAAAAAAAAAAAAGTAATGTACCCATTTTCTCAATAAAATCAGGGCTAGAAACATGGCAATAAGATCAGAAAGGAATGCCACTGGGTAAAGAACTATCCATGGGATGAGAACGTGGAAAATTCCATAAAGCACAAATGTTGCTAAGAATATTCAAAAGTCAAAGCTTTCTGTGGGTGTGCATGCATAGAGATGTCAACACAACTATTTCATGATCACCGAAATTGCTACTAGCCTGCATCCTCTCTGAATGGCTATTTTTAGGACCTAGCCTTTCATGTGGTATAATGATGTGGATTTTACAAGAGCATTTATAATGTGTTTCATATGGTGCACAGTCCTGGAGAAATTGTTTTATATCCGAGAAAGTCAAACGAAAAGGTTTGGGTGTTTATTTACTTTAAAAAAAATTTATTTCTGATGTTATGTTATTGCTTCTGGTTTCAATTTTAAGTTAATATGCGTGTTTTAATTTATCTATTTGTTTAATTTATCTAAGCACTCCCAAGGAATACTCAGCACAGCATGAAGTGATCTTGCAAAACATCATTTAGATGTCTAAATCCATATACTCCTTTGGATGGTGATTTTTCAAAACTGGCAATGCTACAGCCTGTAAGTTATAGCAGGAAGCCAAAGCTCAAAGGCCAGTTTTTGACGTGGGGTATGGTGGTGTCAGGGGTTGTGCTGTGTCTCCCACTGAGAACACATAGACAACTCCTCCTCACTATCCTGACTCCCATACCAGTAATTCCAGGGCAGCAGCACGTAACAAGAATCACCTCATCAGCCTCTCCATGCTAAGAACAACAAATTTTCATGTGGTAGTTCTTACGATGGTTTATTTCCTAAACATAAAAGCAACCTCCGCAGTGCCATAGCCTCACTGTCAGAATAAAAATTCCACATTTCTCATCCTTTCTGAGCATTTTGCTGTGAAGAGTCTCTTCCCAGCACTTCTTCCACAAGTGCCTTTATAATCACATTCCCCTTGTGCCCTGTCAAACACACCTTATGACCCTGGGCTTTCACACATTTTACTTTTGTGTGAGTCCCATCAGAGCAGAACCTCAGTTTATGCTTGAGTACGCTACTCCTCAGAGCAAACCACAGCAGAAAGCAAATTCAACATAGAGCAGACAAGTTGAATCACTTAAAAAGAAAAAAAGCGCCTTTTTTTAGTCAGTCCATGATTACTATGTAGCTCTTCAAGGCAGACGTGTACTTTGTATATTATAGTTCCAGATTCTTCAATGGAACAAAGGAGATACTGTTGAGACTTTTTTTTTGCCTATCATTTAATCAAATACAAAGTTGTTATAACCGGAGGGGAAAAGTGCTCTAGATTCTAGTATCCAGTTTTACTTTGGTTTCAAAAACTTACCGCAGCATTGTTGAGTTTATTGTTTTCTTTAACAAAATACTAATTTTGGGACCCTGTGAAACACAATGAAGCAGATTCTTTTCATGGCAGCTGAGCTGTGTTTAGCACAGAGGCGGTGGACAGGAGAGGAGCAGTGGTTTAAAGCCACTTTGGTGACCTTTTGCCCAGCACCTCCAGCCAGCAGGATGCTCTCGATGGGGACAGCTGATTTCATAAGGTTTTGCTACTGCTCATCATCCTCAGTACTGACCAAGTGTTCCACTTTCTTCCTGAAACCACTTCACAGAAGTGGAGGTGGAATAGTCCTCCATAACTTTGGGAATGGTCATAAAAAGCATGTCCAGAGGAAGGCAGCGGTGCTGGGGAAGGGTCTGCAGCACAAGTCTGATGAGGAGCAGCTGAGGGAGCCTGGGGGACTGGGGATAAGGAGGCTCGGGGGGACCTTCTCGCTGTCTGCAACTCCCTGACAGGAGGTTGCAGTCAGGTGGGGGGTTTGGTCTTCTCTCCCACATAACAGACTATAGGACAAGAGGAAATGGCCTTAAGTTGCATCAGGGGATGTCTGGATAGCAGGGAAATTTCTTCACTGAAAAAGTTGACAAGCCCTGGCACAGGTTATTCAGGCAAATGGTGGAGTCACTATTTCTGAAGACTTTCCTTAAAAGACATGTGGATGTGGCACCTGGGGACATGTTGTAGTGGTGGACTTGGCAGTGCTGGGTTAAAGGTTGGACTCAATTATTTCAGAGGGCTTTTCCAGCATAAATGATCTATGATCCTAAATTATGAAGACCCAAAGGCAAAAACCAGCGACAGAGTAGTGCTAAGTTGCTCTGTAAGGAGGTGAAGGTAACAGCTCTTTGTCCAAGATCACTGACCAAGAAAAAGAACCTGCTGTACTCAAGTCTCAGAGGCACATGATGTTGCAAACCCTTCCTGTAAGAAATGAAGTTGGTGGGTTTTTGAGCCACCAGCACGTGCTGAACTGGCAGTCTTACGGTGAGAACAAGACCTTGGTTAATGTTCACAGAGAGTTTGGTCCAGACTTTGCAGGTTCTTAGCACACCTCGTCATTCACCCCATGAAACACTCGCGCTGCCTGGGGCCAGGAGGGAGCCGTGCCCTCCCGGACAGACCGCTGGACAAGCCAGCAGACAGAACAGGCACTCGGTCTTTACTGATTCAGCTGGATTAAAACTGGAAACTAGGAAGTGAACAGCTCTGTATCCTGTTACCAACCCTCTGAGTCACTCACTCTCCTACCAAACCTTTGTTTCATCCTCCAGACACAGAGACTAATGAGCAAGTATCATGTTATAGCCTATTTTTTTAAAGAAAGATTCAAAGAATAGCACATGAAAGAGCCTGGGGGGGGACTCACGCCCCAGCTTGGTACCAACCTGGGATTTGATCAGGCTGAGACGCTTTCCCTGCTGCAGAGGCTCTGCAAAGAGTTCAGGAAGCAACTTGTACCTAGTCTCCTACTGCTGTGCCCTCCACCCACCACTGGTAAATGATGAGGTAAGAGCATGTGTACATCAGGCTGGGAGAGATGCTGACATAAGCCATCGCCTGGCTCCTCGAGCAGTGAGGTGGAGTGGCAAAGGCATGGGAAACCAAGGGCCCTGAGCAACCTGGCTTAGTGGGTGGTATCCCTGCCCGTGGCAGGGGGTTGGAATGTGATGAGCTTTAAGGCCCCTTCCAACCCAAACCATTCTGTGATTCTATGAAATGAGCAGTAAACAGAAGCAGAGGGAGCTGCAGTGGCTGTGGCCAGCCCAAAGCCTCGGAGCGGTGGGATGGAGAGAAGCTCCCACAGCGTCAATGCCTTCAAGAGAAGAGTTCTGGGGATGTCTGGCATCTAGTCCATCTTCAAATCAATGGAACAGGCAGAGGAAGGTAATCCTTGACAATTTGTTGAGGAAATTGCGACTCACACATGGTGCAGGAGATTTTAGTAACTGAAGAGCTGCATGTGCCTGACTGTTCAGCCAAATCCACCCTCTGCAGCACAGCCTCCCTGTGAGCGGAACGAGGCTCCCGTGCTCGGGTCCTTCCTCACCCTCTCTGTGGTGAACTGGTGAGGGGCTCAAAGGCCAACCCATAGGAAACAAAGACTAAATTTGGTCTTGATGAATCATGGCTAAAAGGAAGACAAAGAATTGCGGGCATGAAATTAATGGCAAGCTGTAGATGCTTCCTCAAAATTGTTGATGTTTCTCAGCACTAGGCTTTGCTCTCCCCACAACCACCATGCCATGTACACACAGACACACACAGTCCACACCAGATTGCGATCTTAGGTGTGCAGCTCACACCACCCATATCCCAAAATCCTGCTTCCCTTGCAGATCACTCACACAGATAGAGAGGTTTCAGCCTGTGATTAGGATCCGGCCCTTTGCAGATGATCTCTGACAGCAGGCAAGAGAGTCATGCCTATGGAGCCAGCAGTGTCTGTTTAGTCACAGGAACACACATGGGGTTACTGGACCAGGTACCTCAGGACAGCAAATGCCAGCACACCCCATCACATGGATGTGCCAGGGCTTTCACCCCAATGCAGGAATTTAATGGTGTCTAAAGTCATGGCATGAGAGGGACCACAAGCTACGAGGCAACACACGAGTGAGCACATTGCAGAGCCCCTCCTGCTCCCCCTTCTCTCAGTTACAGCTTTGGACACCAGACCAGTTGTGCACTTTCATCTTGGACATGCCACATGCCACTCAAACCCAAATCACTTTGTTCTTCACAGTTAAAATTTCAAAAATACTAATCGTTAACAGGGATGAGCTTTGGGAACTTGAGTTGATGTCAAGTTTCTGCTTTTCTCTCCAAATTCTGAACCAGTCAAGCTCATAACACTTCACAAACAGCAACAGTTGGAAGTGTGCAGGAATGGTGCCTTTATCATACATATCTCATAGCAACTCCCCGCCAACAAAGCATCCCATGCCTGGGAAGCCAGTTCCAGGGTAGCCTGTGAAGGAATCCCAGTGGGAGAGCAGATATTGTTGAACTGTCTGAATCACGTGCACACTTATTCACATGCACAGATTTACATAAAACTTGCTTTTGTTTCCCTGTGACATTTTGCTTTCTCTTTTTTTCATTCCAAACAATTTTAAAAATAAGGTTATATTAGACCACACACATGCAGTACTGTATCATGTCACTGCTTCTTAAGCAGAACTCTCTAATTTATTTCAAAGGGAAGTTCTGCTTCAAAATTGAGGGTGTGATATGAACTCAGAAATTAACACAAGAATTTTCCTTGGGGGAAACCAAAACTGAATCAGACATGCAATAAGTGACCTCGGAAGCCCTGTGCCTTGGTACATCCACCTATCCAACATCATGCTTTAACATAAAACATTATTTTCACCATTATCTTATTTCAAACTAGGTAGAAGAGCTGAAAGAAGTGGATTTGCTTTGGTCTGGAGGAAACAAATTACTCATCTGTCTGTCTGCCAGGAGGTCCATCAGCAGCCACCACACTCCCAGCGCTTTCTGCCGGGAATGTAACAATTTATGGGGACAGAGAACCATCCCAGCGAGGTCCCGCAGCGCAAGCCCTGCTGCCAGGGAACCTGGCTGGGAGGCTGCTCTCCCACAGCAGCAGGCACTGCTGGGAACACATGGAGCTACTGTTGGCTTCCAGCTGCCCTCCTTCCTCCCTCCACGCACAACATCTGGAGAGGGAGGCAGCAGTCCTCTCACAGCAACAAATCCCCATCACACGGCCACTCTGGGGAGTTTTTCCACTGGTTTCAACAAGATCAGAACTCAACACAGGAAAAAGCAATACTAAGCTATTGCCCTGGCAGTGCAAGTCAGGACAGAAAGACCTTGCAGAGAAGCAGCTGAACTGCAGATTTCCTTCCATCAGATGCTGTGGGGGCCACAGTCTCCTCCCTGCAGAGGGATGCAGCAGCCTTGGGGAAGGGGATGCAGCAGAAGCAGCCACGTCCTGGGGCTCAGCTGCTGCTGCTTCAGCTTCTGTCCAGTGAAGAGCAGCCCTAGACTGTAGCTCTGTGCTTTTTTGACCTCCTGTTAGGCATTTGGGCCCTGTGGCCCCAGGCCAGCAGTAACTGCACTTTCATCTTGCCCTGCCCAAGGGGCCATTTCATACCCTCTGAACAAGCTCAAGGAGCCCAGCAGACCACGGGGAACAGACTCTGAACAGCAGCATTATTCGTGAGTCCTGTCTAATTTGGGGACTTCAGCTGTGCAGGGCTTGGGGAGGTACCCCCACCCTTCTGCTCCCATGTAAGCTCTGGTTAGACAACTTAATAATTAAGAAAATGAGGTAGTGTCTGTTTTCCAAAGAAAGAGAGGCTCTTGGACTTCTGTTTCTCACACAGACAGAAAGTCCAATGCCTCAGCTTTACATATAAAATATTTTAATCCTGCATTCACACACCACACACACCTGAAGTGCACAGAAGGTGTGAGGAGGTCCCCTTGGATCTCTACCATCAGTGGGAGCGGGGAAACTTTGTGCCCTATATACAGGGCAGCATGGCTTATTCCTCTATTTTATAAACCTATTTACAAAAGGAACTTAAAGGAACTTATAAGTGCTCCTTCTACCATTTAACTACCACATGGTACAAGATATAACAATGTTCAGAAAACCCCCTCGGGTCTAAACTCAATTATACAACTGTAGCAAGAAAAATATTTTAATCTGATCAAAGTGTTAACATGTTTGACCATGTCTGACCTCTAATGTTTGTAACCACCTAAAAGGCTGATGTTCTTACTAAGGATGTACCTTAATTTGATTTAAAGTCATTTGTACTATTTAAAAAAGGATATAGTTTTATGATTTTATATTTAATTTAGAAAAACAGTTCCTCAACTTGCTCATATTCTTTGGAAGTTTCTTGCAGATTTTTAACCTGTAAGTCCTATATATATTTCACCCCAGGAAAAACTGGACTTTGCATGAGATGGGATAAAGTGGAGCTGTGAGCGATCACGCACACGACACCTGAGAGCCAGGTGAGGGATGGCTCTCCCGGGGCCTTGCAGAGTGTCAGGATTTCAGATGCACACACAGGTTATGCCAAGATGCTCCTAAACACCCTTCACCAAGAGCGTGCCCTCCCCAGCCCGGCAGCTGGTGGGGCTCACAGCTCACTCCCGAAACACAGGACACCGGGCTCAGCTCCAGAAGCACCTTCACCCTGGCTGCTCCTGCTGCAACAGCTCTGCTGCCAGTCCAGGAAACTTGTGCCTGCTCAAACCAGCACAGGGAGCTCCTGCTCCACAGCTGCCCTGCTGCAGGGAGCTCCTGACACCCCCTCTGCTGCGGGCCCTCCAGGGACCATCAGCTGGGCTTGGCCTTGCTGCTGATGGCAGCACTCAGTCATCTTCAGAGCATCCCTCTGAAGCTGCATCAGAGCATGTAAATAACATGAGTGGGTGTGTTTTGGTAAAAAGAGGCAATTTTGGCTGGGAGATGCGGGGAGCTGAGCAGGATGCTGGGGTGAGCACCATAACAGTTAGTGGCTACAAACACCTTGAAGGAAACAAAACAAAAGTGATGCTGCTGAGAAAATCAGAAAGAAAATAGGAAAGCAGCACCCCAGTACTGCTGGCGGCAACACACCCAGCCAGGCAGGCGCTGGGGCCAGTCCAGCCCCGCTTGCAGCACCCTGATGGGGTTCGTGGGGAGCCCACCGAAAAAAATGTGGTTTTACAGAGCGTTGCAGGGCAGAGGTTCAGCCCCAGCCTTGGTGCCGGCTGCTCCGTGTCTTTCAGGGAGTTACACTCTATTCTCAATCAGGTAAATTACTATTTTCAATATAAAACCCTGACAGTTTGCCAAAGTACTCCTGGGTTAATTTTTTAATTGATTTTTTTTTGAAGATTCTAAAATTAATCCTACTTGCAAACAACCGTTTCCAGGAAGCCTCATTAACCAAAATACAATCTTCACTATCAAGTGCACGCATGACTGTGATACGTAATCCTATTCACTCACACAGCCCTCCTCCCCGACTCTACTTGTGCTAAAGTGTTAATTAAACACACTTTTATGGATGGTTAAGTATCTGCAATCTTCGGTCACAGATCTGACCTCCTCAATTATTGGAAGCAGCTACCAGATTATAGCCCACACTTTATATAATGTACACAGCAGCAATAAATCTATATGAGAGCAATCCATAATTTACCATGATAACCTTTACACAGTCAATAGAAATACAAGACAAAATTGCCCAGAGTAATATATTGGAATAGCTATTGTAATAAGTTGAAAAAGCACAAGACCAGCCTTCCTCTGAGGAAGAAATCTTCCCCTGTCTGTTAGGTAACAGATTTTTAATTGAAAACATCACATCAGCTCTTCAAGTCACACAACGTAAACCATGCCAGGATCCAAACAGGCCTAAAGGAAGCCGGCTGGCTGAGGCACTGGATGATTTTGGTGGCTCTCAAGGGGATGAGATCTTTCCTTTTCTGCTACTTATGTGTTCTCCCCTTGGAGTTCTACACAGTCTATTTGCTCCTGTCTGCTGCTTTGACAGCAACCGCTTGGATTTTATTCCATTATCAAGGGGAAAGGCGATTCCTAAACCACAATCTACTTTATAGCCTAACTGCTAATAAATAGGCTATTGCACTTTGCTGCCCATCTAGGAAGAGTTTAAGATTAAAAGAAATATTCCACTACAGCAAAAAGCCACTGGACTAATGTAACTCTGAACTTACCCAGATTCTAAGCCAGGGAGCAAACTAAATGTGTTTACATAAGACAAATTTAAAATTATCTAAAATTTATCAGGAAGAGAACAGCTTAATATTTTAGGGGATGAGGAGGACATCTGGTACCTGGACAAGGTGGGAAGCACCAGACGAAATGCTTATTTGGGTTACAAAAACGTACACTGGCCCTGCCTTGAAAAGGCTGTAATCTTAAAGGCTTAAAGACTTAAAAATTTAGGGACAGATCCTCAATATCTGCAAACTTCGGCAAAGTTACAGCCAAAGTTACAGCCTGCAGCCAGGAAAATTGACTCCCCTGGGAAGAGCTGTGTGGGGTGCAGGCAGGCTCTTGGAGGGACCCATCTTCTGCTGCCCAGGCCAGCTGGGTTGGGTGTGAGGGTATGGCACTGATTCCCTTGAATAATACTGAGTTTCATACCCGACAATCCATCAATTTTTCATGACACCAGTTTTACATCTTATCCCTCTTGTGAACAAATTACTGGAATTAAGGACGGTATTATAGATTCTTTTAAAATTTATCCCTTAAACGGTTAAAAACAAAACCTGAAATAAACCAAATGACTTTCTGTCCTCACTTGCCGACAGTTAATGCAGAATAATGTCTGAAGCAAATGCAGCAGTGCCGGCTCCCCAGGAGCAACACCAGCACCGACAGTCTGCTGCAATGTCAGGACATTATTTTCTGAAGTTTTGATAGAGATGGTGATGGGAGAAGACAGCTTTTGTAGAGAAGCCTTTTGTTTAATCGTTCAGAGAGCAAAACTCAGAAACATTAAAATATACAGAATCACAAAAGCTGATTTAAACTAAGGGGGGAAAACTTCACAGGAAGAAGACGGGAATAGTCCTTCAGCAGCGTGAAACCTTTCCCTAAAAACCACTATTGCCATTTTAGAAGCCCAAGATCCACTTTCTGGGCCATCATCCACAACAGAGCCCTAACACATGGCACGCCAGAACCTGACTGTTTTACAAGAAGACACATCAAATTCAAGCTCAGCTGCAGGACATATCCCTGAACAAAAAGACCAGGAGTTACTCCCTCTAAAGCCCGTGACCCAGAACAAGGAAGGGACATTCTTCCATTAGGTATTAGGATTTGATTGCTGGAAGAGTAAAGGCAAATCTAGAGGATGAGGAGATTGGAAAAGCAGCTCCTCCAGCAAATTTGGAGTGAGGCAGGCGCTTCCTGCCACGCATTCTCCCCCTTCCCACTGCTTCTTTCTTCATCTTGGACAGAATAGTGTTCAGATATTTCAGAAACTGGGCTCCAATTTGTCAGGAAAAAAGCATGTGTAGGTGCCTGCACAATACCCACAACATACTTCAGCAGTGAGAGAGGCCACAAAACTTCTCCATGAGGAGAGGAAGGACTCACCAGAGGTGACATAGATCCATTTGGCAGATACGGATCTGAGAGCATCAGGAAAGGGTAACCGGAATATGCAGATCCTTTATACATCCCTGGGTCCTGATGTTTCATACCTGCTGAAATCAATGTTCCCTGTCAAAACTTGTCTTACAACAGGTGATTCCCCTGTCTGTTGGGGGTCCCCAAAGAGGCTACAGCATGTTGGGGGAGTCTTTTTGTCCCATACTCCTCAGAGAAGGTGCTGGGGGGTGCCAGAGCCCACCACGGATGCAGACTCCCACGGTGGGGACACTGGGAAGCCTCGGTGCTGTCAGGAGTAGCTTTCCCCCTGAGGGCTGTGGTGGCCAGGTTGGCATCCGTCACTCCCGGTGGTGACAGGGGGATGGACTGGGGAACCAGGGGGTCACCACCCCGGGGAGGGCGAGCACTGGACGGGGCACACTGGGGAAGACCAGCAGGAACCGGGAATGGGGAGAGGGGGACACACAGAAACACGCGGAGGTTGCTGTGACTAACCATCATCCATGTGGTCCGGGAGCTTCTCCTGGTACACCCTCTGCGGATCCTGCACTCGCCGGAGGGCCTGCACGGGGAGGAGAGAGAGGGGCAGCGCGGGGGCGTGGGGCGGGGGCC